>ML832712.1:2116-15330 GCA_009831015.1 Picea engelmannii
CCATGTATCCATTATTACTTTGTAATATATGCCTTCAGTGGAATGAGACCTTGAGAATATAACCAACACCTCTTAATAAAAAGTGCATGGAAAATATAATAGTATATCTTTTCTTTTAATATGGCATGGGATGGTTAATAAAGTCAAGGCAAACACATGGTTTTAATAAGGTGGAACAACGTGGCCCATACAATAAGTATTTATTCTTTGATATGTCATGAAAAAGTGCTTAAAAATATAATCTAAATTATGGTAATAATGTCATCAAATGCTATAAAAGAGAGGCATGAAAATATCCAAATAGGGGTATATTTAGGAATAAGTCAAGAACCATGATATTTTTCTCAAGAACCTTGCGCCAATTTAATGAGAGTGGCCGAAACTTTGCGCGAGCAATTTCATTCTAGGGGGAGCCTGACAACGCTTTGTCGACTAAGAAATGTTGACCAAAAATGTAGTCAACACACTTGATCAATGGTCAAGAATGATCCCGAAGTAGATCAACGGTTAGATTTACTTCGTGATTTCGAACTTCGGTGATTAGCTGATAAAACAAGCTTGGATATCCTTGAAGTTAGTAATCCTAGAGTGATGTGGCTTGCTGATGTCATTCAAGATGATGTGGACCCTAAGTCTGTATGCTACATGTCACCCTGATTCATGACTCTCATGGACCTTATGTGCCACATCGAGATTGATATTTGTCACCATTTGATTGGGTCACATGTCATCTATTTCTAACATGATCCTACTAACGTGGACCTACTGATGTGTCACATGTATTCCTCTTAGATCTAACAATCGTAGATTCATCCGAAGTTGATCCTTGATCCGATGGTTGATGTTACTTCGGGATTATGACACTTTTAAAAATTCGATCAAATAATCCTGAAACGTTGAAGTGTCAAAGTTTCTATCCTCCGCTTAATCCAACGGTTGAGAACTGACACAAATTTTCTCCACGAGATTTGACAGTCTGCATTCACTTCACGACTTTAGAGGTTTCAAGACTTTGTGTCTTATGGGGTCCGCTTATCATGTCCTTCCACTTAGTTCTATCTGATGATCATGATAGATCACGAACTGATCTAATGATTGTGATTACTCCTGAATTTTGAATGGACTATTAGGATTCCATGATCCTTCAAAAGGGATTCTTTTGTGTAGGCATTGTCTTCTGCATGATCTGATGGTCCAGGATTGTCCCGAGAACTACATCAACAAACATGATTCTTCCTTGATTCTTTTCAAGTTTACTGTGGGGATTTCAATCCTAATAGAACTTCTCCAATGCGCTCTCCCTTTTGAACTTTACTTCATCCTTTCCAAAGACCTTAACATTGCATGCTTTGATTCTATGTGTGTATTCTTTGTAGAATCTCCCCACTATCTCTCCCAAGCTTTAGGAACATAGGATCACTATTGATCCTATCGTGATCTACAGTGATCATGAATTGCTTCTGCCCCAAGGTGATCTTCCTATGCTCCAAGGTGATCTTCCTTTTCCTATGATTACTATACATGTTTGACTCATGTTGCCATCAATGACAACACACAATCATTAATGCCAACACTAACCTGCTGAGGACTCTGTATCAATACATTGTAGCGAAGCTATGCATATTGTATAGAGAACATGTCACTTCAAAGTTCACATTATCTCTGGTACCCCTCATATACTACATAATTGACATTGGGTCATCTTTCAATTAGGATGATATTCTATCAATGTCCCTAGAAGACTCTATCAGAGCGGCCGAAGAGACCACCTCTGGAAAGTTTCATAGTTTTCACATATCCTCCTACCTTTTGGACATGGTATGTGTATGCCAAAAATATCCAACGATGGAATGGGCTTTGTTGGAAAATTGGTTTGGACAGTTGGTTTCCATTGATGTCAAGCCTTGGATATTGATTGTAATGTTCCTGACTTGTCTAGTCTAGGAAACGCTGCTAATGTGTGTGTAGGATCAATGGTTTACAACATATAAATGATCATACAAATAATAAATGTGACAAAGGATTGCAAAGTTTTTATTATGATATTTCTGTGGATTACAAAATGGCCGAATGTGGCTAAATAAAATGACAATAATTGACTAGATCAACAGACAAAGCATCTTAGCCAGAATACAAATAAGCAACTAAAAGATAATACTCGGAATATGGGAGCACTACAGAATCAATGGATGCACTGGGACTATGGCAGCTATGATGGTAACTGCTGGAAGTTTGGAAAGTTCACCCTGGGAGCTATACTTCTCAAAATGGCCTGGAAACTGTACCAAATGATACACCCTTCTCTAGTCCTTAGTACTGGTATCTGTCGGACCCCTCTGCTGATGAATCTGGACCCCAGATGGATACCCCTGGGGGAATGCACCCCTCTTCTTCTGGAAAAATGCGTCCTAGTGATTCCACTGTCAGAATGCATCGTAGTGAGCAACCACTCTACTCGAAACTCAACTCCATCCATTGCTGAACTATCAAGCACTCCAATCCTTAGATCCCATATCAGAATGTGAACCACAATGCCCTGTGGAGTATAGTTCTGTAACATATCAACACCATGAGTCTCTTTCAAATAACACATGGCCTCAACCCAAAATAGGTCTATCCTACCAAACCATACCAAACTCAACACGAACCCCACTGAATGAACATGTTGTTGCCATAGTGAGGTACTACAAGACCTCAATGAATCACCAACCAGTAACATGCTCTCCCCAATATTGAAACTCAATGGAAAATCAAAGTGACTCCCCCCTGCAAACGTCCACACGTCTCCATCAGTCAATGAAATGCCCAGCCCTATAATCCCAGGGTCCCATGCTAGTCTTTGACATGGGCCTTCATGTCGATGCTTCTCTACTCTGATCATGATTGTCTTCTTAGAGTATCCATACTATACTCTCCATGCGTGGATCCTCATAAGATGAAACAAACTATCGACCCATTGGACTCTCAGATCCCATGTCAAATTTAGAGGTTCATCACTTCCAATCCACATTAACTGCTGATGTGCCCTACTAGTAACTGTCAAAATACCTACACCCTCATCCCAATGAGAGTCTGAATATGTAACAACCTCTAATATATCCTTTATCTCATGGCCTAGGATACTCTCCATCACACCTAGGACCTCAAATGTCTGGCTCTGATGATCCACCCCTATCCTGCAGTATGCAATCAAGACACTCCTGTCAGGTGGTCTCAGCTTACCAACTCTCCATGTCCCCTGCCACTATCTAGCTCCCCTTGTGTTGTTGTCAATGATAAAAGTGTCGGGAAAGGCTATCACAAATATCTGCAAACAACTGTGGGACTGGAAAGTATCATATGCTTTGGTCAATCCCCAGCATTGGACCAAAATCTCATCCACTAGCACCCATGGTGAATAATCGCCTAAACTCCAACTATCAGGTACAATAGTAGATAACTCCACAAACTGCTGGTCAATCACTCTCCCTCCATCATCACTCAGATAGTTGTTTCTATTGTGAAGGTGATCTCCCAGAACTATGTGATGCTGCAAGGGAGGGGAATCTCCATGCTCCACTAAGTGTGTCTCCTCCTTGCCATCCAATGTGTCCCCATGAACCCCACTATACATCTCTCTCATCATCATATGCCCAAGGTGTACTTTTGGATCAACCTCTGTGTGGATATCAACCAATCTTGGAACACAAATGAAAGTTTCCTCGTAACTGCCCCTCGGTCTAGAATCCTCATGTGTATGTGTATGATCGATTGTCTCAGAACTACCCATGAATGGTGGCCCCTGTGACACCTAGATATCCTCCAGCAATGTAACTGAGGAACATATCTGACTCTTTTCCGAGATAGATATAGTGTATCTCTGACCAGTCTCCTCAAGGAGCTCATCTAATCTAGACTCTGATTCTTGAAGGGTTGTTTGTGTGCCTTCCAAGAATCCTCATGTGCTCACCAACTCATGAGTGAGTTGGTCCACCTCAAGCTTCTACTCCCTCAGTTCCCTATGATACATCTTTCCAATCTCCTATAGGTAATCTCTATCCATAAATAACTGTTGGTAGTCGACCCTCATCACAATCACTCTCTCCATGAGTGTATGGAAGTCATTAATGGCCAGTCCCCTATTTGAACTATCACATGCCATCGAGGCCCTCCAAAAATAACCTGCCACTAATGCATGTGTATCATCAATGCATCGAGTGGCTTCCATGATCATGTCCTCACTGACTATCAATTGTCCCATCCAGTGTCATGACTCTTGATCATAGTCCCACCGAGGTTCTACCTCATGCCTCTTACTACTAGTGTCAACAATGGAATCCCCAACAACACACTCCTCAAAAGATAAGGCATTGAACTGCCCACTGTCCACTACACTATTGAGTCCTCTTGTATTCCACTGCACATCATCACCAATTGCTACCCTAATATGAATCACACTGTATCTTGTATGGGCAGCTGTATCCTCCTATGCACTCACCCTACTAATATCATATGTGTCTGGATCCCATACAGATGTGTCCAGACACGGGCTATGGTCATCCCGTCCAATAAGGAGTGCATCCTCATCACTGTAGATCGATCTTGGAAGTAACTGTCCCAACCAGCTGTCGATCTCCACAACCCGATCCATCAATGGAATCTCCAAGAGTGGTGACTCACTCTCCTCATACTGATAGGTATGTGTAAGGTCAACTATCTCCAAGCCATACCTCTCCTCCTAGGTTTGTAGATCCATATGTCCCTTGTGTACAATCCCCACACAAGGATCCTCTACCATATCAGGAATACCACTGATATCCTCTTGTGTCATGGCTAGCATAGGTGACTGAGAAGATGAAAAATGTGGCTCACTCATCATAGGAGCATAGGTGACCGAGAAGATGAAAAATGTGGCTCACTCATCATAGGAAGTTTATAATTCTCCATACATGACTTCCTGGAAGCCATGTCTACACCCATAGGTAGGTCATCCAACCTCCTAACCTCATCATGTCCAAGTTCCAACACATATGAATCCTCACAAGTCTCACCACTATGCTGAAGTGTTGAATCCTCAACATTGCCTGGAGGGGAAGATGAAGGACATGCACTATCATCCTGTCCATCCAATTGTCCCTCAAATGCGCAAGAGTCACTAGCCTCCATCTCGGTCATTTGGTTGAGCTTGTAGTACATGTCTAGAGTTTGTACCTCATCTCTGGCACTGCATTTGGATGATTCGTCAAAAGAAGGTATGGTGAGTTTACCAACTTTCCAGATGAAATCTATGTTATGCACCTGTTGTTGTTTTTGTCCTCCTCTCCGAGGTTCTTTGGGATGGTTCATGCCCCTAATTCCATAATACTCGACCAGTGTCATGTCATGATGGAAGTCACGACCCAATGTTGCATACTCCCTCTTGTACTCTTCAATGTCTTCCGCTTGACTGGGAAACCTCTGTGCTAACAACTGTTGTGCTGCTGGTTCCCTTTGAAAACTAGGGAACCATGGTCTGGGAATCCTACTCGAATATGTGTATGTGTGAGTAGGTGTCTGGGGTCTATTGCCTACCCCTGAGTTCCCATGTGATGCATGTGAGGCTGGTGTGCCCAGGGTGTCCACTATAGCTAATCTATCAACCAACTATGCCAAAGACTGCGTCATGGTCTGCTGACTGACTATCGAATTGTTGAGTACCTGCATGAAGGCTGCCTCTGGGTCCATGGGTGCCTTACCAGTGCCCTCTGGCCTCTCATATTTGTCTCCCCACATCCTCTCTACCTTCTGGGTCACCCGCTGAACTCATCAACTTTAGTCATAGGCTGGCAGGACTAAAGCTTTGATACCACTGTAATGTTCCTGACTTGGCTAGTTTAGGAAACACTACTAATGTGTGTGTAGGATCAATGGTTTACAACATATAAATGATCATACAAATAATAAATGTGACAAATGACTGCAAAGTTTGTATCATGATATTTCTGTGGATTACAAAATGGTCGAATGCGGCTGAATAAACTGACAATACTCGACTAGATCAACAGACAAAGGATCTTAGCTGGAATACAAATAAGCAACTAAAAGATAATACCCAAAATATGGGAGCACTGCGGAATCAATGGATGCACTGGGACTATGGCAGCTTTGACGGTAACTGATGGAAGTCTGGAAAGTTTTTCCTGGGAGCTATACTTCTTGGAATGGCCTGGAATCTGTCCCAAATGATGCGCCCTGCTCTACTCCTCAGTACTGGTATCTATCAGACCCCTCTGCTGATGAATATGGACCCCAGATGGATACCCTTGGGGGAATGCGCCCCTCTTCTTTTGGAAAAATGTGTCCTAGTGATTCCACCATCATAATCATATGAGATATGTCTCAAAATGATGGCCTTGGTCTACTGGGAAATAGGTCAGAAGGGTTTCCCTGAATATGATCTGATGCTCGCTTTGGAACCCCAAATGTGCCCGCCAAAAGTGTCGCACGTCCAAGTTTGGAAAATGCGTCCAAGTTGATTCCTCCATCGGAATATGATGAGGAACTAGGAAAAAGATGCGCGTTGACCTCCTCTCAAATGGGTCGGAGGGAAATCTCAGAACTCTCCCTAGATGGGATAAGTCGACTAAGAAACCCTCTCAAAAGATGTGCCCTCACTCTGGAAGAATGCACCCTTGCTGATGAACATTGTATAACTGTTGTTGAAGAATGATGGAAGACCTGAATGATCTTCCTGGTGACTAGGGTGTGTCTCTTAACACTGAAATCAACCAACTAGTGTCTTCCTCCTGGAATCCACTGAACTATCTCTCCTGAGATGCACCTCTTCTCCTCAATGACAAGTCATAATCTGCATAATGATGAATTAGGTAGCTGACCCTTCTCTTATAGATTTTCTAAACCCCAATTTACTATTGAAACCCTAATTCATTGTTGACCTTTCCCCTCCAAGTGACTTTTACTTTATTTTATTATTCCTTGATTAAATCACTTAATTAATTAATTAACCATTTTACCTCTAAAAAGTGATTTATCCATCCTTATGGCTTCTCCGACCACTGGAAGTCACTTCTCATCATCTTATCATGTAGTTCTTTTATTCCCGATTCCGATTACCTATTACACTAAGAGGTTTCTCCAAGTAATATGCCCATTATGACCTTCTTAGTGAATTTAATTAAGATATGACCCATAATAACTCAAAATTACGTAAATCGTCAGAATGCAATGGAACCAAATCCAAGCTATGCGGAATGGATCCTGATGATGAACGATGCAATTCAGGCCCAATAAAACCCCTCAATATCTCCCGAACTCTCTGTCACCCCTATCTGGCTACTCTGGTAGGCATAACACTCTGTAAAATTATAATGTCCCAAAATGGGGACATTACATTGATGTCAACCCTTGAGAAGTCCATAAGCTCTAGAGATATGGTTGAGATTTATGGTGAGTTAGTTGTCATTGATGGAGTTATTTGATGTTAGCATATGTGTTGGGTGCATTTGATGTAGTCTACATGAGGCCCCGAAGGTGTGGTTATGGTACCAAAAGTTAGTTTAGGAATATGGACATGAAGGATAGTGTAAATGCATGTGAGACAATCATATATGGATGGTCCTTTTCATGTCATTTTTGGTGATATGTGGTATGCCACATAGTTCCTCATGGTTGAGGAGATATGTCTTTGTGAAGTTGGAGGACCCTCAAGAATAATATAGAACCCCCTAGAAGGTCAACAAGAAGTCAATATTTCTAGAAGCCTCTAGAAAGTCATAAAGAAGTTTGCTAGTCAAAGTGGTTGCAATAAGAAGTTAATTATGGGTAAAGTAGTTGTAACAAAGAAATTATGAGTTTACTATTTATGGGTAAAGTAGTTGCAATAAGAATGTGGGTTAGCCCTAAAAGAAGGAAAATGGGTAAAATAGTTACAATATAGCCCATAAAGGACAAGACTTGGGAAGTATAAATAACATATCAAGAGACTCCCATTAGCACCTATTGATCACATTGAATATCTATCTTGTGAAATGTTTTTGGCAGGGATGTTATTGAAAAATCCGAGGCAGTTAAAATCTGAGGCAACAGAGGAAGCGAGATGACAAAGTTTCGTTATTACTAAGGAGAGAGGGTTTCTGTAAAATCATAATTACTGGCCCTCGCGGGTCAGGCATAAGGTGTCACTCGATGCACCCCCACGGGTTTCCTAAGTGACGTCATGCGAGGCCCCACGTAACAGGTAGTCTTCATCCCACGAGGATAAGAAAAAGGTAAAGGAGGATGCTTGTTCTTGGTTGTTGAGGTTTGAGGTGAAGATACATGACTGTGTATCAGGTTCAGAAGCACCAGGTGAGTGACAAAAGTAAAAGGTATGTTTATATGATTGTTTGAAGTTGGATCTTGGTGATATATTGAGGTATGGTCATGTGAGGTTGAGTATATTCCCTTGAGGTACTATTGTATGTATGGTACATAATGTATGAGGCATATATGCAGAGGTACATTACTGGTGCACTTGTTGTTTGTACTTGGCACACATTTTTGGGTATTTTGTTGAGGCATATCTTATGTCATATGGTACATGTTTGAGGCATTTTAGTAGAGATGTATTGTTGAAGATATTGGTACAAGCTAAGGCTACATAACAGTGAGGGTTCGATGCATGGTTGATGTGATAGCTCATTATATTTGGTATATGTCATGGTTGTGGTAGTACATGTATGAGGTTGCATCTTGGTGATATTGAGGAGCATGCTTGAGGTATGTGTTTGTGAGCTTTGGTATATGACTTAAGACACATCTTGGATGTATGGTACATGTTGGTGAAGGTATATTTAATTAGGTACATTGCGGGTTCATATCTTGGTTATATTGGTATATGGTGTATGGAATGATATGGTTTATGGTAGTGACACTTGGTATGGTTGATGTGCATGGTTGGAACATGGTATGGTACAAGTGTTGATTCACATTGTTAATGTACATGGTTGATGGTTGAGGCATATGGTACATGTTATGGTGCAAGATTGATGCATGATTTGGTACATTTGTGGTGCATGAATGATGCATGGTTTGGTATAGGTGTCAGTGCCTGGTTGATGCACTTGTTGTTGTAAAAGTTGATGGTTTGGTACATGATTGGTAGAAGCATGTGTTGGTGATGTTGGACATCTAGTTGAGAGGTGTCCTTGGAATGTGATCCATGTGAGAGGATTTGGTTGAGTATCAATGACAGTGACAAGTTAGACAGGATGATCAATGATAGGTTGGTTGATGTGACAGGTTGACAATGACAAGTTACATGTTGATGTGATAGTGGCATTGATTGTGTTAGTGACAGTTGGTCTACACTTATATTTCAGGGTGGTAATATGGGGAAAGGATAGGTGGTTGTAGCCACGTTTAGGTTGGTGCCAAAGAACTTAGGGGGTTGTAGCCTCCTTTTGGTTGGAGCCAAAGTATTTTGGGACTTTTAGCTTCCTTCAGGTTGGATCCTGAGAATAGGGGGTTGTAGCCTCCTTCCAGTTGCAGTTGGAGAATTTTGAAGTTGGTGCTTCATATGAACAAATTCTTGATATATATAAGAAAGCATTATGTGGTTTTATCCCATTTGGGTTTCCACATAAATATTAGTGTACTGTATATTTTATGTGAAGTTGTTGATGTGATGTTGCTTATGATATATTGAATGAAATCATAGATGATACATTGATGATAAACTGCTGAATACTGTTGATAATTTGATGTTTATATATTTTGGTTAAAAGTGTTATAAATTTCTCATACTAATTCACCCCCCCCTATCAGTATTCCAACAATTGTTATCATAGTAGGTCCTTCAAGAAATCGGTCTAACCACTGGAAGGTAGATCATGGAGATCATGGCTAATGGATACAAAGCTAATGAAACAACGTGATTTGATGGTTAGAATGGTCTGAGCTATGAGATATCAACAACATAATGAAAACCTTTTTACGAGAACATGGGTATGATGTTTGGTACTAAGTTGTTACAAGATACACCGCTACAAAGAAGAAAAAAAAACAGCTAAGAATGAATTGAAAATAAACAACAAAATAACAATGGAATTCCTCTGGGAAGGATTACTTGATTTAGTAAGAGAAAAGGTTGGAAAATATTCATCAACTAAAGAACTTTGGGATAAATTACATAATATCTACTTTGAGGAATCTCCCATCACTAATCCAGAGAAAGCTAAAGAAGATGCAATAATATAACAAGAAAAAAGATGCTCATCATGTTAGACAGATTTAGAAGAAGAAGATTGTGAAGAAGTCATAGTAGACATTGAAGTAGAGTTGATCAGTGCCTTAGACGAATTGACAAAAGAAAGAAAGAAAGAAGAACTAGTCATTTGAGGAACAATTAGTAAAGAATAATTCTCAATAAATTTTCGAAGAAGCCCAACAGGTCATCATGAAACAAAAAGATCAACTGGAAGAAGCCAAAAATATTGAAGAAACATACAAAAGTCAGATGGAAGAGAAGAAGTGTTTGGAAGCCAAAATAGCAGTACCAAGAAATGAAGCAATGGAAGAGAAGTCGTTCTTGGAAGATGAAAGAAAGGAAGCACATAAAAGAGAAACTATTATGACATATCATCTTAAGGAAAGAATCGAGGTCTTAAATCAAATTGAAGTAGAATTTGGTCAAGAAGAAAGTCGACTTGAAAAGGAAATCATCTCCTTGAAGATCCAACTTTAAGAAGAAAAGACAATAGAAGAAGCCATGAAGATTCATATGATGAAGAAAGAAGAAGAGGTTGAGAAGCTTGAAGAAGAAGTTGTCACTTTGAGAGCCAAAATAATCAAGCTCAACAAGAATGTTGAAGAGATAGAAGCATCCACATCATTAGTAGAGAATGTTGAGAAGAAGCACTCCAGGTTGCCAGAAAACAAGAATGAAGAAAAGAGTAAGAGTTATGCAGAAGTACTCAAAGGAATGAATCATGGTTAGCCAGAATCAAATAAAAATGATAGATATACATATTCAAGAAGACCCTCCACATTCAAGCCAAAAATAATCTTCAATCATGATCATGATCAGTCGAGACATGAATTCAGAAGGACTACAACACAAAGAAGATCATTCACTCCCAAGAATGTCAATTTATTTTATGGTCATTTTTTTTATTGTACTAACCTTGGACATAAAGTTGTAGATTGCAGGGCTTATGAAATAAATGTTCAAGCAATAAATACTTATGTGTCCCAACACAATATTGAATGTTACAAATGACACAATTATGGTCACATAGATCATGATTGTGGAAGAATGATGGATACTTATATGAAAAAGAAAACTGATATCAGATATAAGAAGGTTTGGAAAATAAAACAAGAACATGTAAATGAAGAGTATGTGAATAAGGAATAGGTCCCAGAGATCGCAGGACTTGGAGTAGTATGAGAAAGAAAAGAAGAACACGTGAATAAAGAAAAAGAACAAGAGAATGTACTCTCAAGAATTTTAATGCGAGAACATAATGAATCCATAGGAAAAAAGGAAGAAGTTAGAGTTCAGAGAGATGATGAGTCTACAGACGAAGAGGAAGACTACTTCACATTAACGCGGATTCCTCCATTGTTTTGATCCATCCAACTTGGAGGCTCCAAGTAAATATGAATATTTAATAGGGTGAGTTAGTGCATAATCTATTACAGATTAGAGAACCATCCATCGAGTAATTTGAAGTGTTTGCATAAACAAATTTAGAGCAGTCAGATAGAAGAAGTACATAATGACAGAATAATCAATTGAGAAGCAATGTTCCCATGCATATATCAGAGGAATATCATTGATGTTGGACACACCTACCACACTTAGAGGGGGGGTGAATGAGTGTGGGGCTCTTTTTCCCAAAACTTCCCTCTTACACAAAACTCCTTAGTTAAAATTCAACATTTACTCATTACCCATTGCTGTCATTTATAACCAGTTAGATGTGAACATATATCAGCAATATATCATCAACAAGTCATCACCAAAAGGAACACAAAGAACACAAGATGTATGTACATTTTTTCTTTTTATTATGGACAACAATATGGGGGTTTTTCAGCAACAACTGAATAGAGTACAACTCTACAAGAGCACCAGCTCTATATGCAAGTCTCAACTTAAATTCTCAACATCAACTAAGATGAGGCAACAATCCTCAATATATATCAATCTGTCAATAGGTACACAACCTGTTAGTAGTGCAACCCACGTGTGTACACACCCTGGCTCACTACAACCCGCGTATGCACGGGGCCAGTGTATACAACAACCTGCATATACCTTTTGAGATTCTTAGGGTTTGTCCTTCAAGACCAACTCAGATCCTCTTGAACCAATTTATCTTTTTTTTTTTCTGTGTCTTACTGTCCAATCTAACCACCATCCAGTCACAACACATCCAAGCTTTCCAATAGTCTACTCATGCTCCATAATCAATCAATATGAATGTTATCTCAATCATGTATAAACAACTATTATACCATAGAAATCATGTCACCATTGAATCACAAGAGTACTGCTCACTCCATCAACCAAATCAACCAAATTGAACCACATCATAGAAGCCATACCAAGAATGCGCTAAGCATTCACAACACATCAAACAACAGTATCCATCAAGACAATAATGTAACCTTACCAGTGTATCAGTGGTAGATCTGAGCCCATAGAATGTAGATCCGGAACTTGCCACAATATTCAATAGGAAGTCATCAACTCACACAAATCTCCATGATTTTATCACTGTACACGTCCTGTCCTCATACAACCCACATGTGTACGTGCCCTGGCCCATTACAACTCACGTACACCTCAGAAACTAGGGTTTTCGAAGCTCCAAGACTTTTGCCGTCAAGATCTCCGACATTGCTGAAACTTTGATGCGTCCATGAGATCCTCCTCATGCTCTCTTTCTCAGAATATATCTTCAATCATGCTCAAGAGATCCACACTAAAGATGCTCTCACAAGAAGATCTCCATCAATACTCCAAAATATATTCTCACAAGAAGCTCTCCATTGATCCGCAAAAAGGGTTGATTGTAAGAGTCCATAGCTATCTTATTTATACTTTCATTCTCTAGGTCACTTAACCCATTTCTAGGTTACTTAACCCATTTCTAGGTCACTTAACCTATTTTCCTTATTTTAGGGTTAACCACTTTCCATAAATAGAAAGTTCTCCAATACTTTATCATTTAAATATTCCTTCTTGA
>ML832712.1:36670-54572 GCA_009831015.1 Picea engelmannii
AAATCAAAGGCTCTTCTTGTCCACCTTTTTCTTAACTCTCATCTCTTGACTTGTCTTCTCAAGGATATACTCTCTGATCTTGGAATCTGAGTACTTATTTGGTTAGGAGCCAGTGATCGATTTGAAAGTTGGGAGTCTTTGTCTTTCTCATTTGCTCATTATTTGGAAGGTCATTGTTCTCATGCAATTGAAAAGACTAGTCTTGTCTGCTTGTCATTTTTGTTTCCATTGAAAGATTGGTTTGGGTTTTTGTTTATTGCTTGTTCATTAGTTATTGGTTTTCCTCACTTTCACCACCATGGTGTAGATCCTTTTTGAAAAGTAAAAAACATTTTTCTTTTAAAAGCATTTTCATTTTGAAAATATTGAAAATCAATTGTTGAAATTGTTGAAAAAGAACAAATAGAGAATTGTCATTATTGCCTGATTCATTGAGATTGCATTTTAAATAAGATTGTGTATCGTAGTTCAAGATCATTCCAAAAAACTTCTCTTTCCCTCCCGTACATAGGATTCATCGAACGGAAATTGATATATTTTATTCCTACCTATGCATTGTTGGGTTAGAGTCTCACACAACATCAGTTTCATCTTCGTTTCCTTTGAGTAACAACAACCCTTAAGAATATTGCGCAATTTTAAAATTTAACTAGTAACTCTTTTCTAGGGCTCAATTACACCAACAATTAGCTAGGCTAGCACTTTGGAATAGGCAGAGAGATACACTCTCCAAATCACAAAACACACAATAGCATCTTGTGTTAAGGAGTGTCAAATTCCATTTACAACATTTTGTCGTGGGAAGCCCTTCTCACACAAGGGTCAAACATGAGGTCGCATTGATATTGACAGAGTTACTCACCCTGCTTTGTTGATATCGGTGTAGATATTGCACGTATTATGGGGGTCACTTAGAGGTATACCCACAATGATGAGTGGAAGCCTCTCGAGTTGATTTCAGGCTAGATACCCTGCCCTTGTGTGTGGATCGGACTGTCGACTATCCCCCCAAGATTTATTGTTGTCAGTGGTAACCTTAGTGGCCTATCTTTTTAGGGTCTTACACAAGGTGACTGTGAAGGGGCAAGTCTTCACAGTACCTGGAATCAACATTGGCCAAAATCACTTGGGCTCCTTGGAGGGTATACCCACGATTATGTGTGGGAACTTGCACCAAGGTGTAAGTCCGTTAAGTAGTTCGTCAACGTAACTTTTCCACCCTAGCCCAACCCTTTCTTGTTTCATTGTTGCGACGTTGGATTTCATCACCAACTAGTGACTTCAGAATTAGAAGGTCTTATTTGCTTGGTATTGTTTCCTAGATTTTGTTTACTAGCGCGTGTTGTTTGTTTACCCAAGTTGACCATAGGTTTTTTCTTCGTAAGTTTGTAACTCGTTCACAATAGACCCTCCACATTGTTCACGTAGAATGCAGGGCTTACCTCCAGAAAACCTAGAACGTTCTCAACCCCTGCCTACAATCTCACTTGAGGGCTCTCCTCAACAGAGTGAAATCCAAGACATTACCACTCCACAAGTGGAAATAACTGACTCTCTAGAATGGTTCCAAATCACCAATACTCAAGAGGACTTTCGACTTCACCCTGTTTCTAAGAGATGTATTATGCGAGTGAATTCTTCTGGAGACTTAGTTGTGTTGTCTTCTGGATCACCGACTGGACCCTTTCCAGGACATGAGGGCCAAGATCCTTTTTGGTCTGCTGGCATTTTTAGACGGGACCTTTTTGGTGTAGGATCAGGCGTTGAAATCAACGTCTCACCTGCGTTCCTCGAAACGTCTGACCCAGACACAATACCTTTTACTACTGCTTATTATTTTCCTGGTACAGACGCTCCGTGATTTGACCACATCTTGACCGTCCCTATAGAAATGGTCCATTACACAGACACTACAAGTATTCACATCGGGATTACAATGGCTAGTCAAGCCCCCATCGGCACAATGCTCTCGCCCAGTGTCACGCCGATGCTTCCACCCGGATACCGTGCATTGAATGCTTCTATTCCCACTCCTACGCAAACCCCATCTGGAACTCCTGGTGGTCCCTCTTATTCTGGGCACTCTCATCCCGGCTTCATTCCGACACTTCCTCAACCCCCTTTCGGAGGACCTTTTCAATCCTCTATCGACGACACTACTCCTAGTGGCACCATTCTGTCATTCACACCAAATTACCAGATTCTTGTTGGTGGAAAAATTCACCACAGAGGTTTGACTCAACCCCCCCTTGTAGGGAAAATTCCTATTGGAACACAAATCCCAATTGGAACACAACCCCCAATTGGAACTCAACCCCCAATTGGAGGACAACCCCCACCGACCCCACCCTACGGACAAAACATACCTCTATCCTTGGCCTAGTATTGGAACAATCTGATACAATATAATCCTCAATTGACTGGGGGGCAACAGCTTCCAGCTTCATCCATTATACCCCCTAGTATAGGCCAACCATATCCAGGTACGTCCAATCCTATTTGGGGCTCGAATGCTCAAACTCACGTCCCTGTTCAAGGATATAATCCCATGAGCTACTTTCCTCTACAACAACCACCGAATCTTCTTGGGCCTTCACATTATATGCAAACTGCTTATGGTCCCACTAGTTTGCTGACGGGACTCCCTCCCCAAAGCCACCAGTACCCACATGTGAATAGACAGTTACCCTTATTGGCCACTTTGGACCTCCCAAATCTGTCAAGGATTTTAAATGATCCAATCCGTCACTCTCCCCAATGGCCCGCTATACCAGCCAAGCTACCATTAGACATCCCTAAATTCGATGGCAAAGCAGGAAAATCACGTCATGACTTTTCACCTCTGGTGCTCATCCAACTCCTTGATGGATGACTCTATTCATTTACGCCTTTTTCAAAGAAATCTCACAGGTTCTACCATGAATTGGTATATAGAATTACCACGAGGTTTCTTCGCCGACTTCAACACCCTAGCTATGGCTTTTCTCACCCACTACCAGTTACCGATCCATTATGAAACGGGGACCGAGATTCTGAGTTATTTCAAACAAAACAAAGCCACTCATATATCCGATCACATTCATGAGTGGCGACAGAGACAACGTCTCATCAAACTCGAACTTCCCGTTCAGTTGCTAGTAGAGTGGTTCACAAAGTCATTTTTGAACGACATCGGTCATGACATCGCCATGGGTGGAGTTGTCACAGAAGAACAGGCTATAAGTCATGCTCAATACCTTGACCTTATTTACTCACAAACGGGTACTCTTTACGACTTAATCCTTGATGCACCTCGTCCTTTCACTTCTGCCACTTCAACTACTCCGTCTGCTTCTCATGCAACCGATGGTGTGATTGGAACCTTCCATGCCCAACCACATTATGCCTCAAGAACCAACCCCAAACTCGCTTCTTCTAATGTTCAAAATGCTTCGTCTCCTACCCCTCCCACCGTAAATAATTTTGAGGTAAATGCAGTTCAATCTACCCCAGCCAGTAAAAACAAATTCGGAAAGGGAAAGGGTAAGAATAAGGAGGAAACAAATACTTTACAAGCAGATAAAACCAAAACTTCACCTGTTGATGATAGAGATAAGCACAAACCTCGATACCCTTGTCTTATCTGTAGTGATGATCACTACATGAAGAATTTTCCATGATGCACCGAGGTCACTAAGTTCCTTCAAGGAGCCCCGAAACCACCTTCTCCAGCCGTTCTGTCCCAACCCTCCCCCTCTCAACAACAGGCCCAATTGGTCATTCAGGACCAACCTTCCCCTTCTAATATGTCCTATGTATTGATGTGTATTGGCGATTCAAAGAAGAATGACATTGCACTCACCACTCGAGCCAAAGATTATTCTCCCTCTAAAGAGAAGGTTGATGATCTACCTCCTTCATTGGTACAACCCTCGCCTACGAATCCACCTACCAACGGTCCTATTCATCTCAAATGACCAAGCCTTGACATAGTTCTTTGACCCCCACCAAACGGTGTCGTTCAGAAATTGGCTTTCAATCCTCATGCTCGTGCTGCCCAGAACTACAACATTGTTGAAGATCTGGCCCAAGCACCTTCTGTGATGTCAGCCCTCAAAGTCCTTCAAAGTTGTCCTACACAACAGAAGGCACTGTTGAAAGCTATTGGTGGAATCGACCCGGTGGACACAAATCTAATAATTTTTGACTTGGAAGATCGCATTCCACGGTTACCCCCTCAACTCACATTCCAAATTCAAGTGATTGTCTCCGACAAAAACATTTGTAGAACCGTCATCGACGAGGGTGCCTTGACGTGTGTCATGTCTGTTACTTGCTAGAAAGCCATTGGCTCTCCCTCTTTGACTGAATCCCAGAACACTCTCAAAGCCTTCAATGGCTCTAGTTTTAAGCCCTACAGTGTCCTTCCTTCATTGCCAATCACGCTAGAAGGAAAAATGGTCCAAGTCGAAGTGGAAGTCTTTGACGCTCCTCTCGATTATAATCTTCTGCTTGGCCATAGCTGGATCGACTCCATGCGTGCAGTTGTGTCGAATATTTTTCATGTTGTACATTTCCCACATCAAGGAAATGTAGTCACCGTCGACCAATTAGCCTTCTTTAACTCGGATATGCGCACTAGCAACATATCGTTCATTGCTAAAACCCCACCGGGTTACGAGAACGTTAGTGTAGGTCTTCTCAAAGACTCTTTGTTAATGGGTACTTTCCCCATTCCACCGCCTGATGTTCCACACTCATCCGTTGCTTCAATCAACATGATCTCCACCTTGATTCACAGAACCCCTGCGTCTCACGACCCATGGCTGGTACCTGACCCTGGTGATCATCTTCATTATGGAAACACAATGCCTTTGAGTCCAGTCAAATCTGCCTATCAGGCCATTCAATCAACAACCCCTTCTACCCCCTCTCTTGGTGAGTTATCTCTAGATCCTTTCCATGTCATTTTTCCCACAGACGAGATGATCATGTCTTTCATGGAAGACACCCGTGGGACGATGGACATCACCATTCCATCCTCTTCCTGGAGCAACATACCATCGAGAAATACCAACGGATCTCGACTCTGTTGACCGTTGTCTTCATTTCAACCATTCTCGAGTCCACACACGATGTGTTTTCCGAAGGGAACCTAAGCAATATCTCACCCACTATTCCCCTCGACATATCCATCAAACCTGGAATTGTCGAAAATGTGCATATCGGAGCTTCATGTTCCCCTGACGAAATCGTCACCTACACGTCACTTTTCAAAGAGTTTCACGACGTCTTCGCCTGGAGCTACAAAGAAATGCCGGGTATCGACCCCGACATTATGATACATGAGATCAAGACATACCTAGACGCTAAACCTGTCTGGCAACGCCTTCATCCAGTTCACCCATGTAAAGCAGCTGCTATCAAGCTTGAAGTCGAGAAACTTCTCAAATCCGACTTTATTTACCTGGTGGCCCTCATTGACTGGGTTTCCAATCTTGTCCCGATTGACAAGAAACAAGTCACGATTCATGTATGCATTGATTATAGGGATATCAACAAGGCTTGTCCTAAAGACAAATTTCCTACCCCCTTTGTAGATCAAATTGTCGACGATTGCACCAGAAGAAAAATCTTCTCTCTAATGGATGGCTTCTATGAATATAATCAAATCAATATTGTTCCTGAGGATCAACATAAGACAACTTTTATTTGTCCTTGGGGAACTTTCGCCTATCAGAAACTCCCTTTCAGTCTCAATAATGCTGGCACAAATTTTCAACGCACTATGTCTTATGCCTTCCATGATATCAAGCACATCGTGCAACCATATCTTGATGACTTACCCACTCATTCCATGCACCGAGTCGATCATCCAATCCACCTCCGAGCCATTTTTGTCCACTGTCGGTTTTACCATATACGCTTGAATCCTCACAAGGGTGTTTTCTACATGGAATCCGACCGACTTCTAGGATTTATTGTTTCATGTCAAGGGATCAGGGTAGATCCTTTAAAGGTCGAGGTGATCCTTAATCTCCCTCCTTCTTCTACACTTGGCCAGTTACAAAGTTTGCAAAGGAAAGCAAACTTTCTTCGTCGTTTCATCCAGAACTACCCCGAGATCACTCGTGGATTTACACGACTCCTCAAAAAGGTGTCTGAGTTCATATGGGATACCATCGCAAACAAAGCCTTCAAAGATTTGAGACTGTCCCTGACACGTGCTCCACTTCTCTTCCCCCCCAATTACAGTCGCGATTATTTCCTCTACCTCACAGCCTCAGATTACACCATTGGTATGGTTCTCATCCAAGAGGATGATTCTCATGACGAACATGTTATCTATTACTTGAGTTGAAGTCTAACACCTACCAAAACCAAGTATTTACATGTCGAAAAACTGGCCTTGGCAGCCGTCCAAGCAGTTCAACGCTTCCGGCACTATATCCTCTCTTGCAAGACTACAATGATTTCTAACTGCAACCCTATGCAACAAATTCTCACACGTCAATTTCTAGGGGGTAAATACTCCAAATGGATAGTTATACTCTAGGAGTTTGACTTGGAATTCGAACGAGCCAAGTCTAAGAAGTCCTTAGTGTTTTCCAAGTTGATATGTGACTTTCCCTACTCTGAAATGGAATATGTAGCAACCGATTCATTACCTGAGGAATCCCTTTTCCTCATTAGTTCCGATGATCTTTGGTATGGTGATATCATCATATATCTCCAAACCCATACTTTCCAGCCCAATTTGTCCAGTACTGACCGATGTCAAATACGCTACCAAGCCCATCAATATATTATCCTCGAGGATACTCTTTATCATCGTGGGATTGACTTCGGTTTTCGACGCTGCCTCACGTTCGATGAAGCCGAGAAAGCCTTAAATGACTTCCATTCTGGAGAATGTGGTGGTCATATGTCTGGGTATGCTACTTCCCAGAAGATCTTACGAGCAGGGTATTTTTGGCCTTCTTTATTTAACGATTGCATAATCGCTGTCCAAAAATTCCATGCTTTCCAAACCTACAATCATAAAATACGGTCACACCCCGCTCCTCTTCACCCTGTGGTCTCCATTGGTCCTTTTGCAAAATGGGGCATCGATTTCATGACATGTCACCCCCACTCGCCTGGGGGGCATGGATACATTATTGTAGCCATAGATTATTTTACAAAATGGGCTGAGGCGATGCCGACATTTGACAATACTGGAAAAACCGCAGAATTATTCATTTTTAACCACATCATAGCTCATTTTGGTGCTCCTCAGGCTATCGTCACCGATCACGGTAGCCACTTCAGAAATTTCATGATGTCCAAACTCACTGAAAAGTTGGGTCTTCACCATCAAAACTCAATGCCCTATTACCCACAAGACAACGACCAAGTCGAAGCGATTAACAAGGTTCTCATAACTATGCTCCTACGAATGATAGGGATTCACAAAACAAGTTGGCATACAATGTTATTTTTAGCATTGTGGGCCTACAGGACATCTGTTAAATCTGCTACTGGGTTTACACCTTTCCGGTTAGTCTATGGTTTGGAAGCCATTCTCCCGATCGAATGCGAGATACCCTCTTTAAAACTAGCTGTTGAACTCCTACCAAACACTTCTTTTGAGGAATAACGTCTATTGTATATTATGCGATTAGACAAAACTCAATGCGATGCTACCCTAGTCATAGAAGCCCAGAAGAAACGTGTCAAGGCCCAATACGACAAACATGTCAAGCCTTGTGTTTTCTCCGAAGGAGATCTGGTTCTCCTCTACGAACAAGATCGATATATGCTAGGAGCTGGAAAATTCGAAGCCATGTGGTGAGGTCCTTATATCGTTAGACGAGTTTTGGAAAAAGGAGCTTACGAGTTAGTAGATTACGATGGTATCCCTTTGAGTGAACCCAGAAATGTGTTGTACTTGATGAAGTACTATGCATAAGATCACCTGTGCATGAGTACTTGTATTTTTATTGTATCATACTTCTTGTGTGTTACTATAGTTTGCTTTTGTTGTTATTTGGTAATGGTCTCTGCCCTTATATGATGTTGTGTTTGATTTCCATATGTCAGAGTCTTCTCTACCCTACTTTGGCTTCACTAATGGCGCTAGCCGTAGTACTCAGAACCTTGCTTCCGCTGCATGGGCAATTTACGCCCCTACAAATGAACTTGTCTCTTTAAGAGGTGTGTGCCTCAGTCGTGAGACTAACAATATTGCAGAGTATAGTGCCGTTATCAAATTATTGATTGATGCTACCTCACTCGGTATTCATCACTTGGTTGTGCGACTTGATTCACAGCTCGTAGTACTACAGTTAAGTAATGTCTATGCTATTCGAAGTCCTACTTTGTTACGGGTGTATTTGCGAATTCGCCTCTTGGAACATTATTTTGATTATATTGAGTATCAACATATTCCTAGATGTCTAAATACATTAACTAATGCATTAGCTAACTATGTGTTAGACAGACATTTGGATCATTTATAAATCAATCACATCAACTTTCACACAACACAATATCAACCGGTAGAATCCGTATGTATATATAACGATCAAAAAGTTTTTTACAAAAAGTTCTGTCCGAGGACCAAAATTTCAAAATTTGAAGCTCATAGCTTCTACAAAGCGACGTCATGGATGACGTTCATGGTAACACATGACTGCTTGGGAAACCCTATGAAGCAGTTGGCCACCAGACTTTGATACTCCTACTGTATGACGCTGATAACGTCGCGGAACCTCTCCAAGAGGGATGTCTGGAATGTCTGCTGTCAAACCCTCCAGGTTTGGTTCCACCGCTTCATAATCTTCAGCGTCCCATCGTGGCACTGGAGCCACCTCTCCTCATCGCTGAATAAGAGAAGTACCAGGTGGTCGATAAGGCCCCACGTCTATGTCATTAAAAAAGAAGTTTTGTAATTAGACCTTGGACGAACATAAAAACATTTGCATATGATAAAATTCACAAAAACATTGAAAAAAGTAAAAAATGTGTACTTCTTACCAAGATCTCCCCACTGAGCGCCCTCGGGTAGGGATAAGTCTGGATCTCCTCAGAAATCCAACTCGGCATAGGCGTAATCATCGACCATCATCATCTGTGGTCGCAACCAGTCGAAGAAGGCATCATTGTATTTGATGATTGGTCCAGCTACATGCCGAGCCATGAGGTTACACCACCTCATCATTCTTGGATCCTCTAGAGCCGATAGACCCCACTCAACCTGCAACCTCAACAAGGGAACCCTCTCAAGAAATAAGGACACCAACAAAGACCCGTAACTAAATTACTTCAGGTTGCCTCTCCTACATTTGGTCAACTTCCTCTTCACGCTACGAAGGACTGTGTCTGCCCAGTTAAAGACCCGAGGCTCAATACACTCTATGGCATACTGAAATTAGATTTGGAGAGCCATGTGAGGATCAGCGCTCCCATCCATACAAGCAATGGTGAACAAAATAGTGCGAAGGTTTAAATCTCGCACCCCCCAAATGGTCACCTCTCCTTTGCTCCTTTCTGCCTCTGGAACATAGTGCAAACGACAGTATTCACTCATAGGCAGCCCACCGCCTCTGCTATCAGTCAAGCTCGTGTGGTACCCATGCCGTGATAGTCCTATCAATAAGTAAACATCCTCGATATCCAAGGACAATGTGTGGACCCATACGTGAAAAACTTGTTGGTCCACGTCCCACATATGCACAAGGTACTCCAATAGTCTGACTTGGGCCCTCATACCCGGGATGCGAAAGAATTTCAGGAGACCACATTCTCACAAAGAGGCAATGGTGCCTGGGTTATTCCTGGAAATAGCATCATCTTCTTCATTCTCTCTTTCACACCATTCCAAAACCATGGTGATAGCCAAATACCTGCATAAGACACATAAGAAGAAGGTCAACAACTCTCTTCAACACTTGGTAACTTTTTCATTGAGAAAAATTCAAAGAATTTTTTCACTTTGCGGTTCTCGTAGGTGCCCTTTAGGAACAGTGCAAGGTTCTCACAGGTGCCTTTGGGGCCACCTGGGAGAATGATGCATTCTCACAGGTCCTGTGTGGCTAGCCTGCCAGAATGGCTGAGCGCAATTTTAACCCCTAAAACAAACTCAAAAACATGAATTTTACCAATGAAAATGAAAAATTGAACCATGAAAATATAGAAGACAAGGATCTTACCTCAATGCCGTAGATGGTTTTTCGAATGGATTCTCGTACCTCCCGCAATCGAACGCTGAAATTCAAGGGCAAAATAGGGGTTTTGGGCTAAAATATTGGCAAAGTTACAATGACTATGGTAAAAAGAACTTTTACCCTCCTTATATTCACTTTTACCATTTTTGTTGGGTTTTTATAATTATTTTATTTATTAAACCTAATGCCTAATACCCTTGTGAGTGTGACTTTTGCAGGCATGACGACTTTGACATTTATGCACAGGGATACGAATATTTTTCTCTTTTTCATCGCATGTTTTGATTGTTTATTTTGGTTTTTGCACAAAACCTCGAGCTTGGTCTTTGTCCGTTCTCATGCTCGAAAATACATGAGAACACGATCGAGCATACTTTTATCACTTTTTCGGGCTCAACAAGGTTATACTAAAAAGGAATCCCCCTGGAGTCCTCTTGAAGCTCTTTTCAAACTCTCTAAACATGAAAAGATTGCTGAGCGACCTTGCTCTTTTCACGCTCGTTAACGTATTTGAAGAAAGCATCTGTTGGGCGATAATTTATCTCTTTTTTGGTCTCATCAGACTATTTTACGAAAAAGGAATTGAGAGAGTTCTCTTTTAAGTGTTTTTCTAGACTCTATAATCATGAAAAGCCTTCAAGTTTTCTATCTTTGGACTCGTTAAACAAATATCAATAGACCCGTAATGGGACCGAACCACTCCTTCCTAGGGTTCGTTAAACATAATCCGAAGGACTCATCCGAAGGATGAGATTATATCAACAAGCATATGTTATCCTCCTCAAGCTTGCGTAAAAATAAAGAGATACTCGCCAGAAATGGTGGGGGAAAAATTTGGGAAAGGGATGTGTTTTTGTATTCATAGTAATTGGCAGTAAGTGTCGCTCTTGAACATGATACCCCCTTATTCATTCTATGAAGCCGGTTTGAGAAATCCATTTGTCTCTCATTCGATTTGCTATAAGGTCATATCATGAGTCATATCTGAGTCAATGCTACCAAATCATTGGTCGTGTCATTCATATGTTCAAGAGAAGTTCATCTGAAACCTCTATTGTGTCGGCCATCTGTAGTTGTCCATTCTCTTTGTGTCGGCCTTCCCTGTGTCCAGTTGAACTTACATCATACTCTGTTCCACCTTCAAAATATGTTACTCCTTTCGTGCCATTGACGGGGGATACATCAAGGCCCTCCTGTGACGAGTTTTGTTCCGTCGACTCCAGCTCATTATCCGAAAACAAGACTTAGAAATTCTTTGGTACCTTGGAACTTGCATGCCTCAATGGCAAGTTTCCTCGCTTTCGACAATGGGTTTTCATCATTGACCCCTGATCGGAATATTTTGTCAGATGTTCGACCTCAAATCATTTATTCACATTCGGTGGATTGTATTAGTGTACCTTGGGAGTCATTGACATTAATGGTGATTTCCCTCGCACTTGTTAACGGTTTCATCAATGACCGATAATCAAGTGGTTTCTACCATGTTCGACTTCGACACATGTAATCACATGGTTAGATTCGTACTTTTGGGTGACAGGATTGAAGACCCTAGATCTTATCTCTTTGGTCCAGGTTGCGATGGAATAATTTTCTAACACATAGATCCACTTTGTATGTCTCGTGGCTATGTCGTCTCAATTTGAATTTTCTTGCATGGATCCACAATGTATTCTTGGTGGCTATGCGATATGCTGACGGCATGGATCCACGGTGTATGATTGGTGGCCATGACCTATGTTTATGATGTCATCCGTCCATGATCTGAGTATGGGAATGCCTACCTCAGAACTAGTATGATATTTTGCAGATGCTTGGTTGTTCGCAGGTTTTCGATTAGGTGTGCTCCTGGTTTCTGACACACACACGTAGTTTACAAAGTATTTCGGCTTTCACTAATTTTGGCCTCATACTTTGGGGGGCATTCTATTACCCATGATTTTGGTCATCTTGATGGTGTATTGACAATGGTGTATTCAGGCTCCCAACAAGAACTTTCTCCTGAGAAAAGTGGCATTCATCTCCTTCCAGAAAACATATTTTTAAAGAGAGTTCGCAGGCTGCTTATAGCCTAGGGTGCGAGAATGACCCATTATCCCAGGCCACCTTCAACTAGGGTGTGAACTTCTCACACTGTGATCTATACCTAGGGTGCGAACTCATTCTTAAGCTTGGAAAAAGGAAGAAGTCTTGAGGGTTCTAGAAGGGAATCTTCTAGAAAATGGGTTGGCATTCGAATGGTTATCATTTTACTGGTTTCCCTGATTTGGTGGGATCATTCTCATCCATGTAACCATCTCATCCTCTCCTATATATTGATATGATTCTCATGGAAAAGGTTAAGCAAGATTAATTGGATAATTGGTGAAGGAATTGTGTGAAGAACCCAGCTTGAACAGGAGCTTGGAGACTCTAGCAGGTCTATCAAGAGGAATTGGATCTTCTTCATGCAAGGACATAGCAAGTGTGTGTGTTGGAACCAAGAGTCACTGAAAGGAATCTTGTGACATCAAGACGATCAGGTTGTATATTCTACTTTCGATTAATATGATACAACGACATGTCCTTTTCCCATAAAGTCATTCTTACTTTATTGTGTAACTCCTTGATCATACACATAAGTTGACGATTGAATGCATTTTGCTATCTTCACTTTGGTTGGTTTGTGTTGTCTTGGTCTTGACCTCACGAGAGCACTGGAGCGAAGTAGGAGCAACAGAGACCCTAGGAAGTGATACAAAGGTATGCCACTTGTTCCTCCTTACTAGCTAATTCAATGGTCATAACTTAGGGAAAGAGTCATGTCCTATCCTATTTTGTTCTAGATCTAGGTGGATCTAGGGAGATCTGTTAGTGTCTGCACCTATCAATTAGTCCGATAACATCGACTAGAGGTTGGACCAAAATGTACTGAGGAACCCACACTCGTTCAAAGAAGAGTTTAGCAGTGGCTTCTGTTGTGATATTCTTCTTGCAGGCCATCATAATGGACATCTTCGAGAATCGGTCGACGACCACAAAAACACAGTCATTGCCATGCTTAGTAGAAGGAAGGCCTAACATGTAATCCATAGAGATGGATTCCCAACGTCGACTAGGGGTAGGAAGCAGAGTATAGAGGCCTTTCTTGTTGATGGTCGGTTTGTCAATGGCATAAGCAGTGCAGGACTTGATGTACTTCCCGACATCCTATCGAAGGTTTGGACAATATAAATACTTTTGCAGTACTACCATAGTTTTCTCGACCCCGAAATTCCCAACGACTGGACTGTAGTGTGCCTCCAAAATCATCTTGGCACGCTCGCTTGAAGTAACACAAAGGTGTCCCAGGTGACAAAGCAGGGCATCCTGGAGGTGAAAATTGGGAACTTGCTTACCCTCCAATAGTGTATTGTATGTGTGGCCAAATTCTAGATCACTTGTGTAGAGAAGCAACCAATTAGAAGTCTCATGCCCACAAGAATTGAGCACAGTGGTTAGTGCCACGATGGGTGGTCGACTGAGGCAGTCTGCAACATTATTGGTGATTCCTTTCTTGTACTTAATGTTCAAATGAAACTGTTGCAGGTATGTGGACCACTTCTGATGGCGATCATTCTGCAACTTCCCTTGTGTCTGTATGAACCACAGGGGTCGGTGGTCTGTGTGGATGACCGTTTCCTTTCCCAAAATGTAATGCTTCCATTGCCGACAAGCCCGCACAATGGAATACATTTCTTTTTCATAAGTGGTATACTTTCGGACTGTCTCGGAAAGTGTCTCACTATGATATGCCACTAGATGCCCATGTTGAGTAAGGACTGCCCCAATGGCATAGTCAAAGGCATTTGTCTCGATCTCAAATGGTTGTTGCAAGTCTGGTAATGTGAGCACTGGTACAGAGCAGAGGCGATGCTTCAACTCCCCGAATTCCTTATGTTGAGATTCAGACCAAAATAATTTTTCTTTAGCTCCTCCCTTGGTGACTTGACTCAAGGGCCAAGTGATATGAGAGAATCCCAACACAAACCTACGGTAGAAATTGGAAATACCTAAAAAGCTACGGAGCTCTGTTAGGGTGGTTGGGGCTGGCCAATCCTGAATGACTTGGATCTTTGCTGGATCCACATGCACCCCCCGCTCATCAATAATGTATCCCAGATACTGAACCTGGGTCATGACAAAAGTGCATTTCTCCAAATTTGCACACAACTTGTGTTGTCGCAGTGTTTGGAGGACCTGTCGGATGTGGTGGAGGTGCTCTTCCCAAGTCTGGCTAAAGATCAGAATGTCATCCAAGTACACTACTAAAAATGAGTTGGTGAATGGCTGTAGGATGTCATACATTAGTCTCATTAAGTTTGCATGGGCATTCGTCAACCCGAATGGCATGAACAACCATTCGAAAAGGCCCTCCTTGGATTTGAAGGCAGTCTTCCACACATCAGAGGGTTCGATTGGTACCTGGTGATACCCCGAATTCAAGTCGATCTTGCTGAAATATTTTTCCCCCTTGAGTTGGTCCAGAAGGTCATCAATCCATGGGATCGGGTACCTATTCTGAACAGTGATCTTGTTCAGTGCCCGATAGTCAATGCAAAGTTGCCAAGTCCCATCCTTCTTCTGCACCAACACGATTGGGCTCCCATAGGGTGATGAACTCAGCTCGATGTGACCTTTCTGCAACAACTCCTGAATCTACCTCTTGATTTTTTCATTCTCTAGAACAGAGCACTGATAGATGGGTCCATTGGGCAGCAACACACCTGGGGTCAGATCGATGGGGTGCTTGACCTAGCAGTGTAGAGGCACCCCTGTGGGGGATGTGAAGATGTCCTCGTACTCCTACACGACCTTATCCATCTATTTTTTTTGTGCAGTGGGGCCCTGTCTAGAGGTCATGGCCACAGTCTTCCTCTTTCCCTGAGGGCGGATCATTAGGAAAGAAAATTTCCTGGTTTTGGAAATGAGCTTACTGCATTGTTTTGCAGTAACCAAAGAGATGGCGGTAGGCAGTGCTATCTCCGGTATCCTGTACAACTTATTGCCCAAGGTGATAATAAAAACACGTGGCCTAGAATCATACAGAGCATGTCGCTTCCACAAGTACAGTTGGCCTAATAATACATCAGAAACATCAAAAGGAGAAATGTCACATAATACCTCATCCGTGAAGGGATTAATGTTGTAGGGAAGGCGACATTGTTGGCTGACGCGGAGGTCGCATCCTTGGTGCAACCACCCAATGGTGTATGGTTGTGGGTGTGTTTTGGTCGACAAGCCCAACCGCTTCTTGACCTCTACCGAGATGAGTTTCTTCCATCTCCCGCTGTCAACAATGAACTGCAATGGGGAACCCTTTACCCACATCTTGGAATGGAAGAGACGCTCCTGCAATGGGGAACCCACATCTGGTTCCTCCTTCTGGATCTTCGTGGTGGAAATGGTGGCATTAGGCTTCGCATCGATAATCTGCTTCCCCCTATCATTCCCCTTGTCGGGTTCTGATTCAGAGTCGTAGCATGCATCCGATTCAAAAGCCTTCAACTCGGCTACTAGTGACTGCTTGGCCCGACACTCACTTGTGTTGTGAGTGGAGATCTTATGGAACTCACACCACTTCCCCGTGTCCTTTTTTGGCTTCGTGGTGTTGTTCTTTGCTTGTGGCTTTGGCGGGTTATCCTGGGCCGCTCTACCTTGGCTTGGTCCTTTGTTCTGTGGTTTGGGGGTACCTTTCCCTTGCTTCTGATTCACAGACCCAAAGTCTCGCTTTTTCTGTTTGAACTTCTGCTCAATCTTGGCAGAATATCGATACACCCCACCAAGCGAGGAGAAGTTGAGGAACTCCATTTCCTCCTGAATGTATCTGTGCAGACAACTGCGGTACTTTAACACCAAATGTTTCTCTGAATCTTTGATACCCAACTTTGTGCGTAGGGTATGAAACATATTGTTCATCTCATGCACATCTTGGTCCCTTTGCTGCCGCAGTGTAGTCCATTGTATGTAGTTGTCCTCATAGCTCCCCACGGGATAATATTGTTCCTTGATGGCATCTCGGAAATAATTCCAAGTGGGTGTGGCCAAGAACAGAGAGGGTTCCCCCTCGCCCTATTGCTCCGAGTAGGTTTCCCACCAGTCCTTGACATGGGGGGCGGCTTTGAGGAGTGTGAAAATAATCCTTTCTCGGTCGAAAAATTCATGAACCGAGAAATATCCTTCTAATAGATTCAACCATCTATCTATGACATATGCATCTATTTTGACCTCAAATATGGGAATGTCAAAGTTTACTTATACCTTAAAAGGAGTGGCGCCTCCAGAGTGCTTGTTGGATGTCGATGCACCGCTAGTGGGAATCTGTTGAAGAATCTGGGAAAAGTTGTCCATCATCGCGTTCCTTTGTTTCTCGAGGGCCTCCTCGAGCAACATTTTGATAAGATCTCCTACTCCCTCATCTTTCTTTTCTTCCCCCATGGGCAGTCGTCGGGGTTTGCGAGACTGATCTTGCAAAGGTTCAACTAGATTGAGCCCCAACTCCTTATACCCCGACCTCCTTGGGGACATGCAAAGAAAGATCGAGAATGAGAAGACTGCTCTGATACCACTGATCCGGATTTATGTAGGAACATAATGAAATATAGAAATACAAATAAACACAGAGATGCAACAAAAATAAGAGTTCATTTCATTAATAACAAATGACTGAAAAATGCTTACAGACAGAATGGAAATAAACTAGCTACGACGCTGGTAGCTTATCTTTGAGAAGAGATGTGGCAGATAATAGCCTCTAAACTACCTATTACAATGAGGCTCGAAGGCCTATATATTACTGAGAAACAATGGAAAACCCTAAACATCCAAAAACCTAACCCTAGGAGATGAAACGCCAGAATATGGGCCCCGTTGGGGTAAATTGGTACATCAATTTCCCGGGGTCGTAACTTTGGCATACTATCTCCATTTGACACACATGGTACATCGTTAGAAATATCTATTCGAGGACTACACTGCTGGCAGTGAATATCGAGTCTGGAATGGAATCATATTTGCCAGAGCATTCATGCCCAAAAAATGTCGTTTAGGGCCTCAAAACAACTCCGAAAGTTCAGGACCCGAAGAACTGCTAAAAATAGTAAATTGTGCTACAATTAAGGAAACTGAAAAACTGAAAGAAACAATGGTGTGGGTCCAAGTGGAATAGGAGGGTGGCCACCAATATCCTCCTGGATCACGAGCATAGGTTCTCTCAACCACAACTCAACCACAAAGCGTCTTCCCGTGAGCTCTTTAACCATAAGGGGACCACTTTGGAGTTCATCCATTTGTACTTCTTATTAATCATGAAAAGACAATAATGAGTCATCAAACTATGCATAATATATCAAAGAATCTATCTTCATCATGTATCAATGAAAACTCATTGATCCATCTTCATCGATTGGTTTCCACTTGACATATATCATTCTCATCAAGGATAATACATATACATTGTTCATCAATCATCAATCAATCAATCTTATCAATCAATCAATCCATTGACATCAATCAATCACTTGACATCAATTAATCACTCAATCATTTGACATCAATCCTTTGACATCAAAATAATCAAACCATTGGCATCAATGACAACATGATCCAACAATTGACACACTTTCTAGGTAGGTATATATTAATTTGATTCAGTTTGAGAAACAAGAATACGTGATGATCAGTTACAACAAAGAAGC
>ML832713.1:4373-18224 GCA_009831015.1 Picea engelmannii
TTGCAACATCAAGGCAATTCGGTTGTATCTTCTACTTTTCATTAATATAATACAGTGGCATGTCTCTTTCCCATAAAATGATTAGTATTTTATTACATGATTCCTTGATCACATGTTTAGGTTGTCATTGAATTCTACTATTGCTACTTTCATGTTGGTTGGTTTGTGTTATCGCAGATCTGATCCCACAAGAGCACTGGAGTGAAGCAGGGACAACAAAGATATAAAGAAGTGATTCATAAGCTATGTTATCTATTCCTCCTTTGGTAGTAAACTCAATGATCACAACTTAGGGAAAGTGTCTTGTTCTGTCTCGTTTTGTTCTAGATCCAGGTGGATCTAGGGGGATTAGTTCATGTCCGCATCTACCAATTTACCCAATAACAAAATTGGTGACTCCGTTGGGGAAGAACAACTTGATTATGGTTTTTTGTTGGCCATTTTATTTTGACCTATTCTTTTTACTTGAAATCGGTCTCTAAGTCTATGGGAGATCCATTTAGAATCTCTGGGTTTGAAAGTCCACTTAGATGCTTTGCCCTTTTCTCCAAATTTCTTGATTTTTCAAACACTTTCGCACTGCACCTTATAGATAGCTTGCGAAAACCTTTGATTTCCACACCCTAGTGGTTTATTTCAGTGTGGGATTTCCACATCCTGTATGTTTCTGGCCTGCGGAAACTATTCATTTCCGCATTGTGTTATACTACCATCCTACGACGACGTTTGAGAAATTTTTTGGGTTAGGTTTTAGCCTCTGTCGTTACCCAGTTTTGCTTTAGTCAGTTGGGAAAGGATTCTTAATGCCAGTTCTTGAATTTTTCTGACTGTTTAAGCTTGCTCTTGATTGGTTTCAGAGATGAACACCTCTCTTTTGATATTTTTCCAATTTTTGTTTTTGATTTTTATCGACAAGGGTATAATCTATGGATTTGTTTTTGAGTGCTTGCTCGATTAAAACTGTTTGATTGGATTTGAATTTTTAGGTCGGTTACACATTCTGGATTGCTTAATGATCAGAAGACCATTTTTTATTCACATTTGAAGAAACATTTTCTTGTCATTTTTTATTTTTATCTCCATTGAAAGATCGATTTGGGTTCTTGTTGAGTGTTTTATTTTCATTGATTGTTTATCCTTTCTCAATTCCATCCCCATTTTGGTTTTCGAAAGGAAAAAATTAAAGTCTTTCAGTCTTTTAGGTAATCATTTATCCATAAAATATTGGCATTCAAAAAAATTCGAAAGAGAATGAATAGTGAAATTACATTGTTGATGATTGTTTGGTATTACATTCAAAAAAAGAAGAAGGAATTGTACGTCATAGTTCATATTGTTCCAGAAAAATACCTTCTCCCTACTATAGATAGAATTCATCGAACAAAAGTTTGCATCATTCATTTCTATTTGCATGTTATTGGGTCGAAGTCTTACACAACATTGGTTTCATTCCCGTCTACCTCTTGAGTAACAACAACCTCTAAAAAACATTGCGAAATTTAAAACTCAAGTAGTAGCTTTTATTTTCTAGGGCTCTTTTACACCAACATTAGCTAGGCTAGAGCTTTGGAATAGGCAGTGAGACACACTCTCCAAAGCACAAAACACACAATAGTATCTTATGTTAGGGAGTGTTCAAATCCATTTGCAACATTTTGTCCTGGGAAGCCCTTCTAACACAAGGGTCAAACTTGAGGTCGCATTGAGATTGACAGAGTTACTCACCCTGCTTTTTTGGTCTTAGTTTAGAGATTGCACATATTATGGGGGTCTCTTGAAGGTATACCCAAAATGATGAGTGGAAGCCTCTCAAGTTGATTTCGAGCTCGATACCCTGCCCTTGCATGTGGATCAGACTGTCGACTGTTTCCCCAAGCATCACTGTTGTTTGTGGTAACTTTAGTAGCCTATCTTCTTAGGGTCTTACACAAGGTGACTGTGAAGGGGCAAGTCTTCACGGTACCTGTAATCGACGTAGGCCAGACTCACTCAGACGCCTTGGAGGGTATACCCACGATTATGTGTGGGATCTTGCACCAGGGTGTAAGTCCGTTAAGCAGGTCGTCAACGTAACCTTTCCACCCTATCCCAACCCCTTCTTATCTCGGTCTCGCAGCGTTAGATTTCATCACCAACTAGTGACTTCGAAATGAGAAGGTTTGTTTTCCTGCTTTGAACTCTAGATTTTATTAGTGAGTGTTTCTTGTTTTCAGAGTTGGCCATAGATTTGTTTCGCAAAGTTTTTGGTTCGGGCAATATTGACCCTCCATGTCGTTCACGTAGAATGCAAGGCCTACCTCTGAAATATCCAGAAAGATCTTAACCCTTGCCTACTAATCCATTGGAGGGATCTCCTCAACAGAGTGAGGGATCTCCATGAGTGGAAAGAACCGACTCTTTAGAAAATTTCTGGATTTCTTCCTCTCTAGAGTCTTTTCAAATTCCTCATGATTCCAAGAGATGTATTCTTCGACTAAATTCATTTAGAGATCTTGTTTTTCAAACTTCTGGACTACCAACCGAACCTTTCGCAGGTCCTGAAGGCCAAGATCCATTTTGGACTACTGACATATCTAGACGGGATCTTTTCAGAGCCAGTTCAAGTGCTGATATACTTGTCATACTTGAGTTACCTGAAACGTCTGTTGAAGACACAATACCCCTAGATCATTCTCCCATTATGACTGCTTATCTATTCGCTGGTTCAGACACCCTGTTAGTTGATCCTAACTTGACCATCCCCCTTTAGATGGCACACTTTAAAATGGTCCCAAACGCTACGACTATTCCCACCAGGACTACAGTGGCTAGCCAAGCTCCCATTGACACACCACTTTCACCTAGACCTTCCCCGTCGCTTCCTCCTGGGTATAATGCATTAAATGCTTCTATCGCTATCCCTACTTAGGTTCCATCTGGAGCATCTGAAGTTTTTTCTCCTCCTGGGCACAACCCTATTTCCGGTTTCATTCCGACACTTCCCCAGCCCCCCTCTGGAGGGTCTTATCCACCTTTCACTGGAGGATTCGTCCCTAGTGGCATTACTCAGTCTTTCACACCTAATTATCATATTCCTGTTGGCGGACAATTCAACCCTGGGGGCCAATCTCAACCCCTGTTTGGAGGTCAAACCCCAATTGGGACAAAAAATTTGGTTGGAGGACAACCCCCACCCACCACACCCTATGGAAAGGACATACCGATAGATTTGGCCTAGTATTGGAATTTTCTTACCCAGGGTAATACTCAATCTACTGGGGGGAAACAACCTCAAGTCAGCTCTTTCATAACCCCTAGTACGAGCCAACCATACCCTGGGACTTCCAATCCCATTTGGGATTCAAACGTTCAATCTAATGTCCCTTTCCAAGGGAACATCCCTAATCAGTACAACCCCACAGGCTACCTGCCTCCACACCCACAACTGAATCTACTAGGATCTTCACATCATATGAAAACTGCTTATGGTCCTACTGGTATGCTGACGGGAATTCCTCCCCAAAGTCACTAGTACCCTCACCTAAATAGACAGTTACCCTTCTTAGCCACTTTGGATCTACCTGACTTGTTTAGGATTTTGAATGACCCTATCCATCACTCTCCTCATTGGCCTGTCATACTGGCCAAATTACCATATGACATTCCTAAGTTCGATGGTAAACCAGGAGAGGATCTAAACAATCATGTAATGACTTTCCACCTTTGGTGTTCATCCAACTCTTTGATGGATGAATCCATTCGGTTACGTCTTTTTCAACGAACTCTCACGGGTTCAACCGCAAAGTGGTATATATAATTACCATGAGGCTTCTTCGCCGAATTTAATACCCTAGCTATGTATTTACTCACTCACTACTAGTTGCCAATCCGTTATCAAATGGGAACCGAGATCTTGAGTTCTTTTAAGCAAAATAAAGCCACTCATATCTCCGATCACATTCATGAGTGGAGACGAAGACGACGTTTAATCAAACTCGATCTTCCCGATCAATTATTGACAGAATGGTTCATGAAATCCTTCGTGAATGACATATCTAAAGACATTTCCATGGGTGGAGTTGTCATAGAAGAACAGGCGATCAGTCGTGCCCAATACCTCAATCTCGTTTATTCACAAATGGGTACTCTTTACGATCCATTCCCTGACGCACCTCGTCCTTCTACCACGACCACCTCACAACCCCAACAACTTCTCATGTTGTTGATGGTGTGATAGGTACTTTCCATGCTCAACCTCAATTTGCACAGGCCTCTCACACCACTCCCAAATCCCATGCTTCTAATGTTCAAACTACTCCGACGCCCACTCCTCCAACCGATAAAACTTCAGAAGTGAACGATGTTTAATCGACTCCTATCGGTAAGAATAAATCTAAAAAAGGGAAGGGTAGGAATAAGGAGGATAAAAATAACAACCCATAATCTGACAAGACCAAGTCACAACTTGCTGATGATAAGGAAAAACGCAAACCTCGCTATCCTTTCCTTATCTGTGGTGATTATCACTACACGAAGGATTGTCCGAGACGTGCTGAGGTCACGAAGTTCCTTCAAGGGACCCCAAAACCTCCTACACCTACCGTTTTGTCTCAGCCATTCCCTTCTCAACAACAAGCTCAATTGGTCATCCACGATCAACCTTCTTCCTCCACTACCTCCTACATACTTATGTGTAATGGTGATTCAAAGAAGAATGAAATCACACTTACCACTCATGCCAAAGATTACTCTTCCTCCAAGGAGAAAGTTGATGATATACCACCTTCATTGGTTCAACAATCTACCTCGGCTCCACCTTCCAATGGTCCTCTTCATCTCGAACTACCGAACCCCAATATAGTCCTTCGCCCTCCTCCCAAGGGCATGGTTCAAAAGTCTTCTTTCAATCCTCATGTGCATGCTGTGCATAACTACAATATTGTAGAGGATCTGGCGCAAGCACCATTCATGATGTCAGCCCTCGAAGTCCTTCAGAGTTTTCCTACACAACATAAGGCACTATTAAAAGCTATCGGTGGAATCGACCCTATAGATACGCATTTAATAATCTTTAACTTGGAAGATCACATTCCGAGGTTACCCCCTTCTCTCGCATTTCAAATACAAGTTGTTGTCGTCGACAAGAACATTTGTAGAATAGTTATTGACGAGGGTACCTCGATGTGTGTCATGTCTATTTCCTGCTAGAAAGCCATTGGCTCTCCTTCCTTAACTGAATCACACAACATGCTCAAAGCCTTTAATGTCTCTGGCTTTAAACCTTACGGTGTACTCCCTTCGTTGACTATTACGTTAGAAGGAAAAATGGTCAATGTTGAAGTTGAGGTCTTTGATGCACCTCTCGATTAAAACCTTTTACTTGGCCGTAGCTGGATCGATTCCATGCGTGCAACCATGTCTACTCTTTTCCGTATCATGCATTTTCCACATCAAGGAAAAGTAGTTATAGTAGACCAACTGGCCTTCTTTAACTCTAATACACGTACCAACAATGTACCTTTCATTGCAAAGACACCCCCTGGGTACGAGAATGTCGGTGTGGGTCTACTAAAAGATTCAACTCTGATGGGTATGTTTCCAATCCCACCACTCGACATTCCGCCTCCTTTGGTTGCCTCGATTAACATGATTTCTACCTTCGTCCGTGAAACTCCCGCGTCTTTTGACCCTTGGATAGTACCCGAACCCAGTGATTATCTTCACTATGGTGACCACATGCCTTTAATTCTGGTTGAATCCGCTTACCAAGCCATTCAATCGGCTGACCCTTCTACTCCCTCTCTTGGTGATTCGTCTCCCGACCCGTTCCATGTTATTTTTCTCATGGACGAGATGATTATGTCGGTTATGTCGATGGAAGATACCCCTTGGGATGATGGACATCATCATTCCATTCTCTTTCTCGAACAACACACCATCGATAGTTACCAACTGATCTCGACCCCGTCGACCGTTGTCGTTATTTCTTCGGTTCATGAATCTACACACGATGTGTTATATGAAGGGAACTTAAGTAACATTTCACCCACCATCCCCCCCTGACATATCTATTAAAACTGGAGTTGTTGAAAATGTTCACATCGGAGCTTCATGTTCCACCGATGAGGTTGTCACATATAAGTCACTTTTTCAAGAATTTTGTGACATATTCGCGTGGAGCTATGAAGAGATGCCAGGTATTGACCCTGATATTGTTGTACATGAAATTAAGACCTACTTGGATGCTAAACCCATTCGACAGAGACTTCGCTCGGTTCACCCCCGTAAATCAGCTCCTATCAAGATTTAAGTCAAAAAACTTCTTAAAGCTGGCTTTATTTATCTTGCGGTTTTGACTGATTGGATATCCAATCTAGTTCTAGTTAACAAGAAACAAGGTACGATCCTTGTCTGTGTTAATTATAGGGATATCAACAAAGATTGTCCTAAGGACAACTTTCCTACCCCCTTCGTTGACCAAATTGTCGACGATTGCACCAGAAGTGAAATATTCTCTTTGATGGATGCTTTCTCCAGATATAATCAAATCAATATCTTACCCACGGATCAACACAAAACCTCTTTCATTTGTCCTTGAGGCACCTTTGCTTATTGGAAACTACCCTTCAGTTTGAAGAACACCGGTGCGACATTTCAATGTGCGATGTCTTACGCTTTCCATGATATTAAGCATATTGTATAACCCTATTTAGATGACCTACCAACGTATTCCATGCATTGTAGTGATCATCTAGCCCACCTCCGAGCCATTTTCCTTCGTTGTCGGTTCTATTGTATACGCTTAAAACCACATAAATGTGTCTTTTGTGTGGAGTCCGGTCGACTCCTGGGATTTATTGTGTCACATCAGGGGATCAGGGTAGATCCTTTGAAGGTCGAGGCAATCCTCAATCTCCCTCCTCCTTCCTCACTTCGTCAGCTACAAAGTTTGCAAGGGAAGGCAAACTTTCTACGTCGTTTTATCCCAAACTACACTGAGTTAACACTCGGATTTACTCGACTACTAAAGAAGGGCTCTGAGTTTGTATGGGACACCACTTCCAACAAAGCCTTCGACACTTTGAAACTAATTTTAACCTGTACCCCACTCCTTTTCCCACCCGATTATAGTCGATATTATTTCCTTTATCTCGCTGCTTCAGACTCTACCATTGCCATGGTTCTGGTCCAAGAAGACGATTTACACGATGAACATGTCATTTATTATTTTAGTCGGAGTCTCACGACTACCGAAGCCAAGTAGTTACATGTTGAAAAAATGGCCTTGGCATTTGTTCAAGCTTTCCAACGTTTCCGTCACTATATTCTATTACACAAGACCATGACAATTTCCGATTGCAACCCTATGCAGCACATTCTTACATGTCAATTTCTAGGGGGGAAATAATCCAAATGGATAGTGATTCTCCAGGAGTTTGACCTAGAATTTGAACGCGCTAAGTCCAAGAAATCCTTGGTGTTTGCCGAACTAATATGTGACCTTCCCTGCACTAAGACAGAAAATGTAGCAGAGGATGAATCCCTTTTTCTAATCAGTTCTGATGACCTTTGGTACGGAGATATCATTATTTATCTCCAGACCCAGACTTTGCGGCCTGATTTGTCTAGCATTGACCATCGTCGTATACACTATAAAGCTCGTCAGTACATTATGCTCAATGACACTCTCTATTGCCGTGGAGTTGATTCCGTTTTTTGACGCTGTCTCACCTACGATGAAGCCGAGAAAGATTTGAATGACTGTCATTCTGGAGCATGTGGTGGTCACATGTTTGGGTATGCTACTGCCCAAAATATCTTGTGAGCAGGGTACTTTTGGCCTTCTTCATTTAAAGATTTTATAACTGTCATCCAGAAATGCCATGCTTGCCAAACATACAATCATAAGATAACATCTCATCCCACTCCCTTACACCCTGTAGTTTCTGTTGGACCTTTCGCTAAGTGGGGTATTGATTTCATGACCTGTAACCCTCACTCGATCGGGCAGCATGGATACATTATCGTAGCCATGGATTATTTCACGAAATGGGCTGAGGCGATGCCTACATTCGACAATACAGGAAAAACTGTAGCCCTATTCATATTCAATCACATCATCACACGATTTGGAATCCCACGGTCTATCGTCACTGATCACGGTAGCTACTTTCGAAACTTCATGATGTCTGAACTTACAAAAAAGTTGGGTCTTTGACATGAGAACTCAACCCCCTACTATCCACAGGCCAATGGCCAAGTTGAAGTGATCAACAAGGTTCTTATCACCATGCTTCGGTGGATTATAGGAATTCACAAAACGAGTTGGCATACGATGTTTTTTTTAGCATTATGGGCCTATCGGACATCCATGAAGTCTGCCACGGGGTTTACACCCTTCCAATTAGTGTATGGTATAGAAGTTATCCTACCGATTGAATGTGATATTCCATAATTAAAACTAGCCATTGAACTTCTCCCAAACACCTCTGCTGAAGAAGAACGTCTATTATATCTTATGCAATTAGACGAAGCCCATCGTGATGCCACCCTAGTTATTGAAACCCAGAAGAAACATGTAAAATCCCAATACATTTTCTCTGAGGGTGATCTAGTTATCCCCTATGAACAAGATCATGATTTGCTAGGAGACAACAAATTCGAGGCTATGTGGCGAGGCCCTTATATCGTCAAATGAGTGTTGGAGAAGGGAGCCTACGAGTTAGTAGATTATGATGGCATTCCTTTGAGTGAACCCAGAAATGGGATTTACTTGAATAAGTACTATGCTTAGACTATCTTTGCATGAGTACTTGTATTTTACTGTATCATATTGTTGTGTGCTACTTTTGTGTGCTTTTTCATTATTTGGTTTCTACCCTCGACCTCTTACCTTGCGTTGTGCTTGGTTTCTAGATGTCGGAGTTTTCCTTACCCCACTTTTTCTTCATCGATGGCACTAGTCATAGCACTTAGAACCTAGCTTCTACTGCGTGGACAATTTATGCACCTATGAACGAACTTATTAGTCTACATGGTGTTTGCCTCGATCGTGCAATCAATAATATCGCAGAGTATAACACAGTCATCGAATTGTTGACCGATGTTATCTCACTTGGGATTCGTCGCTTGGTTATACAAATTCATTCACAGCTAGTAGTGCTACAGTTAAGTAATGTATATGATATTCGAAGTCCTACTTTGTTACGGGTATATTTATGAATTCGCCTCTTGGAACGTTATTTTGGTTATATCGAGTATCAACACATTCCTAGATGTCTAAATACATTAAATGATGCATTAGCTAATTATGTGTTAGAAAGACATCTGAGACATTTATAAATCCAATCACACATCACAAGTATTATACAAAGCAAAATAAGCCGGTAGATGCCTCATGTATATATATAACGATATTTTTTTTTACAAAATAGATTGTTTTTCGTCCGAAGACCAAAATATCAAAATATGAAGCTCATAGCTTCCACAAAATGGCATCATGGATGCTTCTCATGGTAACACACTACTGCTTGTGCTACCCTACGGAGAAATCGTCTCAGTGGATCAGAAACGCCTACGGTATGGCGCTGGAAAAACCTTGGGACCTCACTGATCGACATATCTGGGATGCCTGCAGTCAAACCCTCCAGATTCTGCTCGATTGCTTCATAATCATTTGTATCCCATCCTGCTACTACCACTGCTTCCCCTCACCTCTGGATAGGGGATGTACCTGGGGGACGGAATGTCCCTACATCTGCGTGGTCAATATATTTTGATTAGTCATTGGATTGAAAACATATAAAAAATATTTAATATTTTGAAAAAATTTACAAAAACACCTTAAAAGAAAAATGTTTTTCTTACCTAGGTCCCTCCACTGAGAACCCTCAGGTAGCACCAAGTCAGGATCATTGCGAAAATCCAGCTCGACATACGCATAGTCATCGATCATCAAGATCTGGGGCTCCAACCAATCAAAAAATGTATCATTGTATTTAATAATGGGGCCCACTACATGTCGGGACATGAGATCACACCATTGCTTCATCCATGGATCTTGTGGCACTTGTATATTCCAATCTACCTATAAGCGTAAGTGAGGGACTTTTTCCAGGAAGAAAGATACCAAAATGGATCCATACCCAAACTGCTTCAACTCCCTGTTCTTTCTCTTGGTCAACTGGCTCTTCATACTGCGGAGGATTCCATCGCACCAGTTGAACACACAAGGTTCTATGCATTCCACAACATACTGAAAGTAGCTCTGCAGAGCCATGTGCGGAGAAACACTCCCTACCATCTGTGCAATGGTGAAAAGAATGGTTCTGATATTTAGATCATGAACTCCTCTGATAGCCACTTCACCCTTGCACCGCTCGACCTCAGGTTCACAATAGCATATGATGTATTCACTCATCGACAAACCACCACCTCGACCTCCTGTTAAGGTCACTTGCACCCCATGACAGGATAGCCCCGTCAAGAAGTAAATATCTTCGATGTCCAAGGAAAGCACATGAACACCCACATGAAATACTTGTTGGTCCACGTCCCACATATGTACCAAATATTCCAACAATCTCAGTTGGGCTCTCATGCCCTGGATATTGAAGAACTTTAAAAAACCACATTGTCATAGGGAATTTATGGTGCCTGGATCATTCAAATCCATTGCATCATTGTCTTCATGCTCTCTTTCTCTCAACATTTTTGCAATCAAAATACCTGCATGGAGATGGAAGAAAGAAGTTAGCACCTTCAATCATCATTTTTTGGAATTCTTTTTGGTCCAATGCATCATTTTCTTTTTGGGTTTTCGGCCGCCGCAACTAGGATTCAGTTACAGAGTGGGGTTTCCATAGGTGAACCATTGGGTGCTTGTGGAAATCCTTGATTTCCGCAGGCCCTGATATAGGGCACCTGCGGCGGCCCCAACGCACGCCTACGACCCAAAAAATTCACTCAAAAAATCATCTTTTAACCGATTGAAATGAATTTTAAACCATTGAAAATGAAGAAGACGAGGTACTCATTGTTTTCACGCAAACCATTTGTCGAATGATCGCCTGTGCTCCCCGCAATTGACCGCCAGAATATGAGGTGAAAAAAGGGCTCTTAGACAAGTTTCTAACCAAATACAAATGAAATAGTGAAAATGAGTTCTTACCCCTATTTATCTCATTTTTTACTTTTTCTAAAAATATTTTATATCATTTAAATATATTTTCTCAAAAACCTACTAGCCTAATGGTCTCATGAGTGTTTTGTTTCTCGCAGATGGGCAGACTAGGGTTCCGAACAATGAAGTATGGACAATTTTTGCGATTTGTTTTTCTTTTTCGTCGCGTGTATGACTACTTTGTAGGGTTTTTTAGAAAAACCTCGAGCTTAGTCTTTGTTCATTCTCATGATCGAAAATCGATGAGAACATAACTGAGTATAGTTTTGTCGTCTTTTCGTACTCATCATGGTAACATGAAAATAACGAAACTTACAGAGTAACCTTTAAGCTCTTTTCACACTCCATAAAAATGAAAAGATTGCCGAGAGACCTTGTTATTTTCAAGGTCGTAAAAGTATTTGAAGAAAAATCTTTATGGGCGATAGTTTATCACTTTTTCGGTCCTATCAAACTACTTTATGAAAAAGGAACTGGGAGAGTTCTCTTTAAGTGTTTTTCAGACTCTCAAAATATGAAAAACCCTTGAGTTTTCTATCTTTGGACTCATTAAACAAACATCAAAAGACCCACATGGGACCGAACCACTCCTTCTTAGGGTTCGTTAAACATACTTCGAGGGACTTGTCCGAAGGATGAGATTACATCAACAAGCATATGTTATCCTCCTCAAGCTTGCATAAAAATAAAGAGGTACTCGCCAAAAATGGTGGGGGGGAATTTGGGAAAGAGATGTGTCTCTTTATTTGTGTTAGTGGCAGTAAGCGTCGCTCTTGAACACGACACCCCCTTCATCATTTGAATCTGGGTTGGGAAATCCATTTGTCTCTCGTCTGACTTTCTTCAAGTTCATATCTTGGGTCGTCTTTGAGTCAATGCTACCAAGACCAGTGTCATGCCATTCATATGTTCAAGAGAAGTTCAACCAAGCCCTCTATTGAGTCAGCCATATGCAATTGTCAATTCCTACCATGTCGGCCTTCCTTGTGTCAGTTTCAGATCATGTTCGTACTTTTCTCTACCCTAAACTGTTACTTATTTCATGTCATTTGATGGGGGATACTTCAAGACCCTCCTGTGATGAGTCTTTTCCTGTCGACTTCAATTCATTATCCAGGAACAAGACTTATAAATTATTTAGTGCCTTAGAGCCTGCATGCCTCAATGGTAGGTTTCTTCGCTTTCGATAGTGGATTTACATCATTGATGATCGAGAGATTCCATCGAGTGTTCGACTTCAACTCACCTATTCACACTCGTTGGATTGTACTATTGTACCTTGGGAGTCATTGACATCAATGATGATTTCTCTCGCACTTGTTAACGATTTTCATTAACGACCGGTAATCAAGTGGTTTCTAACCATGTTCGACTTCAACCCATGTAATCACATGGCTAGATTCATACTGACAGACGACGGGATTGAATACCCTGGACCTCATCATATTTAATCCAGGTTGTGATGGAGTATTTGTGATTTGAATTGGCACATAGATCCACTTTGTATGTCTCGTGGCTATGTCTGTATCTGATTTTTCCAATACATAGATCCACAGTGTATTCCTGGTGGCTATGTAGAATCTTGATGACATGGATCCACAGTGTATAATTGGTGGCCATGACTTATATTTATAATTTCAATCATTTATAATCTGAACATGGGAATGCCTACTTCAGACATGGTATAATATTGTGTGGATGCTTGATTGTTTGCAGGTTCCCAATTGGTGCGCTCCTTGTTCCCGAGACACACACACACATTTTTACAAAGTATTTCGGCTGTCGTGAGTTCCAGCCTCATACTTTGGGGGGAATTTTGTTACACATTATTTTGGTCACCCTAATGATGATTTCACAAGCATGTGTTCAGGCTCCCAACATGACTTTTTGCCTGAGAAAAACAACTTTCCTCTTCTACAAGGCTGATTTTTAGAAAGGGTCTGCAGGCTGCATATATTACATAGTGAGAAAATCTATGATTTCCACAGGCCACTCTATAGTTGGCCCGTGGGATTTCTGCAGGCTGCTATATAGGCAGGGTGCGACAATGTTCCAAAGCTAAAAGAGGAAAGAGGTTTCACGAAGTTTCTAGAAGGGGAATCTTCTAGAATGTGAGGTGGCGTCTGTATGGTTGCGATCCTACTGGTTTCTCTAATTTGGTGGGATCATCCTCATCTCTTTAACCACTTCACCTTCTCCTATATAATCATGGGCTTCTCATGGAAAAGGTTAAGCACGATTAAGCAGATAATTGATGAAAGAATAGGCTGAAGACTGTGTGAAGAATCATGTTCCCAGTGATGCTTGAGGCCTCCATTTGTCTATCAAGCCTTTGTGGATTATCTTCATGCGAGTTCTGGAGCAAGTGTATGTGTGTGTTGGAACGAAGGAACACTAAAATGAAACTTGCAACATCAAGGCAATTCGGTTGTATCTTCTACTTTTCATTAATATAATATGGTGGCACGTCTCTTTCCCATAAAATGATTAGTATTTTATTACATGATTCCTTGATCACATGTTTAGGTTGTCATTGAATATTGTTGCTTTCACGTTGGTTGGTTTGTGTTATCGCAGATCTGATCCCATAAGAGAACTGGAGTGAAGCAGGGACAACAAAGATATAAGGAAGTGATTCATAAGGTATGCTATCTATTCCTCCTTTGGTAGTAAACTCAATGATAACAACT
>ML832713.1:30662-42211 GCA_009831015.1 Picea engelmannii
ATATATATATATATATATATATATATATATATATATATATATATATATATATATATATATATATTTTGAACGCATTCAGTTTTCAAGTCTGTTCTCGGGAAATTTATTCCCTTATTTGTCTCAAGTAATTCCCTGGATAGATCTCCCCATAGGAACACCCTTTTTGAAAGTTTATCCAAGGATTTGCTGAAGCATTGTATGGCGTAAGTCTTAAAACCCTGCACGAGAGAGAATGGTCCTTTTAGACTTCGATATTTTGGTGTTTCGGTACCCGAAATACCCAAGGGAAATTTCCCTTGTACTCGCAAGTCCCGAAACCCCGACTTGCGAAATCCTGATAGAAGAAACCCCAAAATAAGATGAGCAGGCTTAAGAGTTGGTATTTCGGAGTTTCGGTATCCGAGAAACCCAAAGGTGAGTTCCCTTGTACTCGCAAGTCCCGAAACCCTGAGTTGCGAAATCCTGATGGAAGAAACCCCGAAATAAGATGAGCAGGTTGAAGAGTTGGTATTTTGGAGTTTCGGTATCCAGGAAACCCAAGGGCAAGTTCCCTTGTACTCGCAAGTCCCAAAATCCCGACATGTGAAATCCTGAAATGACAACGTGTAGCTAAGTCACGATATTTTGGTGTTTCGGTACCCGGAATACCCAAGGGCGAATTTCCTCGTACTCGCAAGTCCCGAAATCCTGACTTGCGAAATCCCGAAATGATAGCGTGCGGATAAGTTATGATATTTCGGCATTTCGATACCTGGAATACCCAAGGGTGAGTTCCCTTGTACTCGCAACTCCTGAAATCCCTACTTGCGCAATCCTAAAAAGATAGAGTGTTGAAAAGTTATTATATTTCAGTATTTCGGCACCCGGGGTACCTAAGTGCGGGCCCCATGTATTCGCCAGTCTCGAAAACCCGGTTTGCGAATTCCCGAAATAGGTTGAGCGATATATATATATATATATATATATATATATATATATATATATATATATATATATATATATATATACATGTACGTAGATTTTGGAGTTTCAACCCCCGGGAAACCGAGATGCGAGACATCCTGTCGTCGCACATCCCGAAATCCCAATGGAGGAAATCCTGAAATAGTGGAGCATGCTTAGAGTTTGGTGTTTCGGAGTTTCGGCCCCTGGGAAACCCAGGTGCGAGACCTCCTGTCGTCGCACATCCCGAAATCCCGATGGAGGAAATCTTTAAATAGCATAGCATTCTTAGAGTTTGGTGTTTCGACCCCCAGGAAATCCAGGTGCAAGACCTCCCATCGTCGCACATCCCAAAACCCCGATGGAGGAAATCCTGAAATAGTGGAGCATGTTTAGAGTTTAGTGTTTCGGAGTTTCGCCCCCTAGGAAACCCAGGTGTGAGACCTCCTGTCATCGCACATCCCGAAATCCCGATTTGCAAATTCCCAAAATAGGCTGAGCGATATATATATATGTATGTGGGTTTCGGAGTTTCGGCTCCCGGGAAACCCAGGTGCGAGACCTCCTGTCGTCGCACATCCCGAAATCCCAATGGAGGAAACCCCGAAGGGTAGAGTACCAAAATTATTCTGGTTTGTTGTTAATCCTGACAAGCATTTAGGTCCATTTAGGGTTTCGGCCCTTCGAAAGTCAAGAGAGCAAGGGATTGCTTGCCTCATGACTCCCTGTATCGCGATAGCAGAAGTGCCTTCTCGGTAAGGACTGTGGGCATAACCACGGTCATATGGGGGACTTTAAAGGGGAAGGAGGGTCTATGCTAGGCTCCTTAGAATCTTAGGGAGTGTTGTCCCTTGAGAATAAGGAAGGAAAACCGAAAATCTTCTATCCATTTGGTGGGTGTGTTACAATGCCCCAAGTAATGGATCTATTTTTGATAAAACGAGCATTTTCTCAACTTGGAATACAATTGGTGCTTTCTTAGAACCTGCAGCACCATCCTCAGATGTTTCTCATTCTCTTCCTCTAACTTGGAATACACTAGGATGTCATCCAAAAATACTATGACAAACTTGTCTAGATAGCCTTTGAATACACCATTCATCAGATACAAAAAAACAAAGGGTGCGTTCGACAACCCAAAAGGCACCACTGTGAATTCATAATGACCATACCTTGTTCTGAAGGCGGTCTTGCTGATGTCTTCATCCTTTATTCTTACCTGGTGATACTCTGATATAAGATATATTTTCGAAAATATCTTAGCATCCTTCAACTAATCAAAGAGATCGTCAATCCTTGGCAAAGGATACTTTTTCTTTACAGTCACTTTGTTCAATTGTATGAAATCGATACACAATCTCAACGTCCCATCCTTTTCTTCACGAACATGACTAAGGCACCCCAAGGTGACACACTTGGGCGTATATACCCCTTCTTCAGAAGCTCTTCAAGCTACAATTGTATCTCTTTCATCTTCGACGTACTCATTCTGTAAGGAGCTTTCGACACTGGAGCTACTCCAGGCATCAAGTTTATAGAGAAGTCAATATCTCTCTTCAGGGGTAGTCTAGGTACCTCTTGAAATACATCTTCAAACTCTTTTAGTACCGCATGATATCAATTCTTTGAGACTTCATCCTTATATGCTTCCTCCATATGGGTTTCAAATAATTGACATCCTTTCCTGTAGCACTTCTTTAGCTGCATTGGTGAGATTTCTCTGATAGCAACATCTCTTGGAATTCTTTGGACTATTTTTCGATCCTTCTTCATCCAAGCAAGTGAATACCTTGTTACAACAGTCCAAGATGGCATGGTGTGAGTCCAACTAGTCCATCCCAATTAGACAGTCATAAGAACCTAAAGGTAGAATGTTCAATTCATCCTTTGTGCTCAGTCCATTCATGTCCATTGGACAAGACTTAACTAACTCAGTGACTTTTCTCTTGGTTCTTGTACCCAACTGTACTAACCAAGACTTTTCATGTTTGCTTCTCAACAATTGAAAACTTTCCACCACTCTAGGATCTATATAACTATGGCTAGCCCCTGAATCAATTAAAATAGTAAAGGCATGGTTGTTGATCGTACCTTCTACTTCAATCATTTGCGACTGATATCCAACTTTCTTGTTGTCGAGGGCTGCATAGATCCTGGGTATTCTACTGCCTATGTCCTCCACTGTTTCATCCTGCTGAACATTGTGGACAATTCTCCCTTTGTCATTTCTGTGGGGGCAATCTCTGTACCTATGGTTTCCTTTACAACCCCAACATTCCATAGGTGCCTATCTTGGCATCTTCCCACCCACTTTAGCCTTCTTGGGCTCTCTAAAAGATGGTTCTCCTTGAGGAATGTTCTTGAAAAAGGGTGGCTTAGTTCCCTTCTTCCTATGATCCATCTTGAATTTCTTCTTGTCTTCCCAAGCCTTCTGAAAAGTAGGCTTTTCATATTGCTGCTCAAACAAGCTTTTTTCTCTCCTTATCATTTCTTCCATAGTCTTAGGGTCATCATACTGAATCTTGTCCCCAATGGAAGGTGGTAGTCCACTCAGATACCTTTGAATCTTGACAGTCTCATATTTGATGAACGGAACATACCTCAGTAACTCCAAAAACTTTCATTCGTATTCATCAATGGTCATGCTTCCCAGCTTGATTTCAAAGAACTCTTTCATCTTTCTGTCATAGTATCTTTTAGTCAAGCATTTATTCTTGAAATACCTCTTGAATTATTTCCAAGTGATATCTTTCTCTCTAATGTGATGCACCTGCACAAGTTGATCCCACCACATGGATTATTTTCCTTTCAATTGATACATTGCAATTCTTCCTTCAGCATGAGAGGAATAATTCTGTAGTTGGAAATATTTCCTCATGCCAAGCAACCATGCTTCGGCATATTCCTCCTTCTTGTGTTCTCCATCAAACATAGGAGGCTTAATCTTGTTCATTTCTCCCTTCAGTTCATACACTCCAAATCTCCTGTGATTTCTGGTAGGAGATGGGCTTGAACTACTCTGTGCCCTCCTCTTGGAGAGACCTTGGGAGTGATGATGGTGTCTACCAACACTCCTTGATCTTCTTCCCTCAGAAGTATGGTGACTCCCTTTTTTTCTCACATCTCTGTCCTTGTCCAACTTCTTTTCTATTCTCTCCAGAATCTTCATCAACTTTAAGTTTAATTCTCCCTATTGTTCCTTAGATTTCATGAGCTTTTTGCTATCTGCTCGGCGAATTTGGGCATCTTTCTGCAATATTTCAATGATTTTCATCATATGCCCTTCCTTATCTATCTATTCTCCATGCCCATTGGAGTTCGATCCTTCAACTCCCTGTTGTAGGTGAATCCCCCTGCGGACAAGTGGATTCCCTCTTGGTCTCTAGAATCCTAAGGCCAAGACAGAAAATTGCTTAACATGGACACTGACTTCCTTTTAGATCTAATCAATCTAATAAATGAAAGAGAAGGAGAAAGATATGTACCTTATTAGCGACGTTCATCCTTGCAAAGTCCTGGCTGAGCTTCGATCCTTAGCTCCCTGATAGATCCTGTAGGACAAACAAAGGTACAAAAGACTTCCTACTCTACTGATATTATCTCAATCATAGATCCATCTACTGCAGAGAAACTAATGTGGAACAAGTATCAGTTTGAAAGAAACAATCCAAGCATTGATTATTAATGAGAACAAGTAAAAGTACTTACAACCCTTTGAATGAAGGTGCAATATCTTTTTCCAGTTCTCCTTGTCCAACCCCTTTGCTCAAGTAATCTCCATTGATTGCTTTGATGGCATCTCACTCATGAGGTCATAAGTTTGTTGTAATTCCCAATCTCCATTCTACCTTTCACCATGAGAAGGCCTCCTTATATAACCTTGGAGAGGTCCAACCACTTGAGATATCTTTGGGATAAGTTGAGGATTCATCTCCTTCAGTTGAGGATCTTCCCTAAGATCATGCCTTGACCATCTATTCAAATCCAACTACCTTCAGGAATTGAGGGATTCTTCCCTGATTTGCCTCAACAAACCCATAATTTGCCCAAAAAAAGGGTAGCGCTCCCACAAAAGGGTACACAGGGCACTCAAGCACTCCCCCAAAGAGGATCAGGGAGCGCCATCACTCCCTGACAGTGGGTAGGGGAGCGCTCCTCTCCAAAATTTAGTTTTTGAGTGTTTTTTCCATGGAAAAAGGTTTGTACTCCCTGTCAAGTGTCTTCTCTTCTTCAAAACTAGTCTTTGGGGTGTCTCAAGTGTCTTTGTGATGTCGTTAAAGGCACGACATGGGCAAGATGGAAGTATACTATTTGTGACACTTGCAACACTTGTAGTCAATATGCGACACTTACAACACTTGTAATGATGACACTTGCAACACTATTGAAGTGAGTAATTTTGAGGTGTAATAGATTGCCCCCCAAAGTACGAAGTTAGAAGATGATGATGGCTAAATTACTTTGTAGACTTTTTCGAGCAAGGGTATGGATGCATAGAAACCGGAAAAAATATACAAAACCATCAAACAAATATTATGACATGTTTCAAAACCTAAGGCAGACATACCTATGCTTGAGTGATAAAGACTTTTTAGGTATGGCCGCCATAAAATACACTGCAGATCCATAATTATATTGACAAAATGGTATAGCCACTACAGATACAATGTGGATCTATACTCCTATGACCTGAACTGATCGTAGCCACGAATAATACACAGTGGATCTACGAGATGACAATACATAGCCACGACCAATACAAAGTGGATCTATGTAGCAATATATGTGTCATAGTTCAAAATAACTCCTTCGCAACCTAGGCAAAGTATACATAAGAGTGATGACACTCAACCCAGGGTATTCTTACCGATTCCGATGCAGTACAAATCTAACCATGCGAACAGATATCATGATGTCGAGCATGGCATAAACCAATTGATTACCAGTCAATGATGTAAACCGTTAACAAGTGCGGGGGAGATCACCATTGATGTCAATGATTCCCAAGGTACTCTAGTACATTCTGACGAATGTGAATAGATGAGCTGAAGTCGAACATCTGTGGAATCATCCAATCATAGGTCAATGATGTAAACCCACTTTCGGACATGAGGAGGCCTACCATTGAGGCATGCAGGTCCCAAGGTACTAACTGGTTTCTAAGTCTAGCTCCTGGATAATGTGTTGAAGTCGACAGGAATAGACTCGTCGAAGGAGGGCCTTGACGTATCCCCCATCAACGACAAGAAAATGACACAGATATGTAGTTTGTAGATCAAATGAACATGGACTGACATGGGTATTGAAATAGGATATTTGTGATGGCTGACTCTCGAGGCAGATACTTCCCTTGAACACTGAGGCACATAAGAAGAAACGTGACATGGACCAAAACTTGATAATGCAGTGGATGTTGTGACTTTCGTTAGGCGACCCAAAGGAGTAAAAGAAACTCATAGGATTGGCTCATTGCAAAGGTTCAATGGATTTAAATGTGTGCAAAGACAAAGTTTCGTGTTCAAGGGAAACCATAAGAGTTACTGGTAGTGTTCTAAAAAAACTGCTTGGCTTGCTTCCTTCAATTTTTTCCCCATCCAGATAGATGAGTGCCTCTTTTTAATTTAATGAGCTCGAGGAGGGCAACACATGCTCGATATAACTCACCTTCAGTAAGTCCCTCTTCCTTTGTTTAACGAACTGGAAGAAGTAAGGGTTCGGTCCCATATGGGCCCTTCAATGTACGATTGTTTAATGAGTCCAGAGAAGGTAAACTTGGTGGTTTTTCATATTTAGAGAGTCTGAAAACAACTTAAAGACGACTCCAATGTTTTCCTTTTTTGTAATGTTAGTCTCGCGAGGCCGAAAAAGAGATAAATTATCACTCAAAATACACCCTTTCAAAACTTTTAACGAGTGGGAAAGGAAACAAGACAACCCAACAATCTTTTCATGTTTAGAGAGTCTAAAAAGAGCTCAAAGAAGACTCCAGGGGGTTCCTTTTTCGTTTATCCATACAGATCCAAAAAAGATATAAAAGTTTACCCGGTTGCATTCTCATGTATTTACGAGCGCGAGAAAGAACAAAGAATAAGATTTGTATGCCCCCAACTTGAAAGATAGTGGCTTACCTCCAGAATGATCATAAAAGGCTGGAGACATGCCCTCCAAGCTTCAATTCATTCACCAATTTTGAGGTTGTCACCAATTTCTCTACTAGATGGAGAAAAAGGATAAGAGTGGATGAAATGAAGGTTTAAGAGAGGTGACTATTTCATTTTTTAACGATCTTGAAACAGGAAAAGAACTATTCTTAGGGCTTCGGGTTCAATCCCCCAGATTGTTGTTTCATTTTTTAATGAGCTTGCTACAGAGAGGAAAAATATGCTCAAAGCTTTTGTTTCATTTTTTAATGAGCTTACCACATAGAGGAGAAACTGTGCTCGTGACCTCTGTTTCATTGTTTAACGAGCTTGCCATAGAGAGAAAAAACTGTGCTCGTGACCTCTGTTTCATTTTTTTAATGAGCTTGCTACAAAGAAGAGAAAATATGCTCGTGGACTCTCCTTGATCATGGCTTCCAAGAGAATAACGCTCTGGAAGGATACCATGTCAAGGGACAAAAATCGGTCATGGCTTCCAAGAGATCTTCACTGGATGGAAGAAAATTACTCTGGAAGGAACACATGTCGAAGGTCGCGATAGGGGTAAGGATATCAGGATCCAATAGCTCTACCGAAGAGATCACCATGCCAACTACCGGATCCAAATCGTCAGAAGTTGAAGTCATGGGAGACAATGCCACATAATTAACATGTGGCGGGGGAGATATTGTTTGCATATAAGAACCATTTAGGGAGGTAATCCAGTCAGGACCGATGAATGAAAGTTGATCAATAGTCACAATTCTTCCATTGTGAGGGAAATATATCACACAAAAAAGAGTGGACACAATAGCTTTCATGGAATCGACATAATCCTTCCCAAGGAGTAAAGTGAAATCCAAGGGGTCTCGGGCTACCATGACATCAATAAAGACAGTTTTCCCTCCCAAAGTTACCGAAAACTGAGGAAGGGTCCCTAAAGGTTGACTAGTTATTTTGTTAAAAGCTAACAGATTCTATGTAACCAGAGAAAGCTGAGGACAACCCAAAGCGTGCCAAGCAACATAGGAAAAAATACTAACGGACGCACCTTCATCTATCACCATTTGAGGAACGTCCCGACCACAAACCTATACTTTAATTTGGAAAGGAAAGTGAGAGGGAAGACGAGGTCCAGTTAGTGCATCCCAATCAAAAAGGATGGCCTCATTGCTTGGAGGGGGTTTCGCGAGAGAAGGAGGAATGCCCCCCAACACGGTAGATTCTGTATCAACGAGAAAAACGTGGGCAGTATCGGGTTTACTCTCTAGGGGGAGAGTAGGATCGACTGATGATGGGATCGGATCGACCACGCTGACACTATTCAGAGGAAGAGTAGGATTGACCGATGATGTAACCGGAGCAATCATTTTGGCACTCTTCGGATGAAGGGTGGGACTGACCAAGGAAAGGACTGGATTAGTCACTTTGGCACTCGTCAAAGGAGGAGTGGGATCGATCGATGACAGAACCGGATCAACCACTTGGGTTTCATTCTTCAAGGGTAGAATGGGGTCGACGGGTCGAAACGGATCGACCGCTTTGGTGTCACTCTCTAACGGGAGAGTGGGGTCGACCGAGGATGAAAACGGATCGACTACTTGGGTTACACTCTTTTGATAAAGAGTAGGGTTGATCGATGATGGAACTAGATCAACTACTTGGGTTTGTGGTTCAATCGAGGATGAAACTAGATTGACCACATGATCAACTAGAATGATTGGGGATGGAACCGGATTGACCAGTCCATCAACTAACGATGGGTTGGGGGAAAGATTACGATAACCTTTTGGAAGTTGAATTTTTTCCAAAAGAGAAGAAGCCTTGTCCATACGAGGAAAAAGGTGAGAATAATGATCACATTTGCATAACATGCAAGGGAATTTGACAGTTGTCTTATTCTTACCAACCTTAACATCACTAGTTGACGGGGTATCACTGGCATGACCAGCAGAGGCTGATGACGTGGAGGACCACATTTCTAATACCTTGGGAATACCAGGGCAATCCCTTAGAAAGTGGACACCCTTACAAAGACTGCAAGGGAATTTGGGTTTCAGATTCTTTATTTTAATCTTGTTGACCTCATCAACACCCCCAGTACTATTAACAATAACTAGTTTCTTGGATCCAACATCTGATGTTGTTGGGGCCTTGGTCTTTTTCGATCTCTTCTTCTTCTTCTCTTTTCGTTTCTTCTTCTTCTGATCAACATGGCTACTTGTTTTAGAGATTTCACTAGGTGAAGAAGGAGACTTAATGGGTGAAGAAGGCGAAAAGTCGACGTGAGGTTGATGTGTGGGTGGTGTACTAACATCTAAAGTATTAGGTGCATTTGAAACATTGGGAGGATTCGAGATCACCGGGGTGGGGAACAACCAAACCGGTAATCCGATGGTGAGTCCTGGAAGACTCAGTGTGGCAATGTACGGAGGACCAAAGTTTCCAAAAGAAGGAAAGGTATAAGGTTACCCAGGAGAAGGGGTTCCTCCATTGGTATTCTCAGGATTGGATGCCATTAACACTGACTCGACCTAAGGTACACTAAGTAACACAACCAACACACGCTATGAATCTGAGAAGCAAACAATCAAACAAAACCTTCCCACAATGAAACCATTAGTTGTTGATGAAATCCAACGACACGAGATCAAAATAGGAAGAGGTGGGGATGGAGCGGGTGGATCAGTTATGTTGGCGACCTGATTAATGGGCTTACGCCTTGGTGCAAGCTTCCACGCAGTAATTGTGGATTTACCCTCCAAGGATCCCGAGTGAGTTTGACCAATGTCTGTTCCAGGTACAGTGAGACTTCCCTTCACCATCACCTTGTGTGAGACCCTAAATATTATGGCTACTAATGATTCAGGGGATCAAATTTTGCCAAAATTCAAAGTGCTCAGAATTGCTTCAAATCAAATGGGTGTGTAGGCCTCGTCATCACGAACCCAACGCAATTCGTTCGGGTTCAAACGGATGTCGGATGAGTGAGATATCGCGTTCTGTTCAAATCGTCAAACAGGCAAAAAACAAATGTGTTGACTGTACAGTCCGTACAGTCCGTACAGATGCTGACGTGGCAGGGCCATATGACACATGGCAGATGCTAAGTTGGAAAGGCCGTGTGACACATGGCAGGTGTTGGTTGGCAGTTGTGTGGATGAATCATTTCTTGACATGTGGCATTGTGGCGAATGGAGTGGTGACACGTGTCCCAAACAAGGGCCTCCACGTGTCACCTGGGCATTGGTTAAAATTTGTGTAGTTGGTAGGACTCGACCCTGCGACCTCCAGGCAGGGGAAGAGCTTTGGAAAGGGCCGCCCAACCAGCATGCCCACCATTGGTTCTTAACTACTATATGAATTTAAATTTATTTGAATTGTAATGTGTTGTGGTTTGGGCGCGGACAGGGCTGGGGCTAAGCCCCAACCCCCGTTCATATACGTATACCATATGACTTACCCATGCGCATAATTCAAACGGAGCCCAATACATATGATCGGTGGTCCATACATTGCGCGGGAGTTTAATTACCAACAATTTAAAATCACGCCAACACTTGTCGCTGTACCATTTGACTTGGGACTTGGCCCCTTTTGTGTGCGCGCATGGTCATATGGCCATATGCCCAATGGTTTGGCGGTTAGGGGCTAGACACCCTAACCGTCCTACAGTTTGCACAGTTTTGCGGTTGCGCCTGGTGCTAGGTTTAAGCACAAAAATGAGCGTGTGTGCTAGGTTGAGGACACAGAGGTGCAATTTGGCGATCCAGAGACAAGAAATTTGAAGGGGAACTTCCAGGAAGCCTATCTTCTTCAATTTTTGGTCAAATCAGGTGTCAAAAAAGCCCAGCTAGGGGTTTTTGGATGTTCTAAAGCCATTGGAGCCATCTATTTGTCATTTTGAGCATTGTAAATCACATATTTTAGCACTTTGAGCAAATAATACAAAAGATCCATTGGAAGCTGGACCAGGAGATGTATCCCAAGAGAGGGGTGAACTCCTTTATCATTTGTTGTCTTATGTGTTTTTTGTTCACTATTATTTGTTGCTTGTTATATGCATCTTGAATGTGTAATTTCTATATAAATTGTGTTTGCAAATTGATCCTTTTTCATAAGAACACTTGAATTAAATCTTGCTCACCTCCATCTTCTTCTTCTTCTACCAGTTCAAGACCTCTTCCAAATTCTCCAAAGGGACATGGTAAAACTCCTCCACAAATTCCTTTGTTAAATCTTGATATTAAATTCGAATTGCCAATGTATAATGGATAAGTAAATGCTAAGAAATTAGATAACTGGGTTCGTCAGATTGAGGTGTATTGTAGGATACAAAAAATTCAAGATGATGAAACTAAGATTCAACTTGCTTATTTAAGATTGGATAGTGCAACACTCATTTGGTGGGAAGCCAAGACTCAAGAGGACATGAAGAAACATGGTAAAATTTTAACCTCTTGGAAT
>ML832713.1:45734-56828 GCA_009831015.1 Picea engelmannii
TTGATGGTCAATATGACATTGATAGGGCAGAAAAGTTCATTGAACAAATTTAGTCGATACATCAAATGGTACAAGAACAGTTGGAAAAAAGTCAAGCCAAGTACAAGACAAGACATGACAAGCATCGTGTTGATCATAGTTTCCAAGTTGGAGATGAAGTTTGGCTTTACATTAGTAAGGATAGGCTTAAAGGAGAAGGTAAAAAACTGAAACCAATTCGATATGGTCCTTTCAAGATTCTTGACAAGATTGGTAACAATGCCTTCCGTTTGGATTTACCTCCTTATATGCAAATGTATGCAGTTGTTAATGTTGAGAATTTGAAAATTGTATGAGCCTCCTTTGATTGATGATCAAGGAGAACATGTTCAGATTCCTTCTATAGATGATTTCTCCCTGGAATATCTTACAAAACTGCATGAAGACACAATCCTTGATAGGAGAATGAGAACTTCAAAACGAGGAAATGTGGAATATCTTCAAATTGGTCTTAAAGGCACAAATCCAAGCAAAGACAAGTGGATTGAGGTTGGAAAGGTGAGGTAACTATACCCTCATCTTCATATAGACTGAAAATAGTCTTTTGGAGGTCCAAAAGCTTTCCAATGGGGAGGTGTGATCTAGGGGATCAAATTTTGCTCAAAATTCAAAGTGCTTGGAATCACTTCAAATCGAACGGGTGCATAGGCCTCATCGTCATGAACCCAACGCAACTCGTTTGGGTTCAAACGGACGTCGGATGAGTGAGATATCACATTCTATTCAAATCTTCAAACAGGCAAAAAAAAATGTGTTGACCATACAGTCCGTACGGATGCTGACGTGGCAAGGCCGTATGACACGTGGAAGAAGCTGAGTTGGCAGGGCCATGTGACATGTGGCAGGTGTTGGTTGGCAGTTGTGTGGATGAATCATTTCTTGACACGTGGGATTGTGGCGAATGGATTGGTGACATGTGGCCCAAATAAGGGCTGCCACGTGTCACCCGGGCATTGGTTAAAATTTGTGTAGTTGGCAGGACTCGACCCCGCAACCTCTAGGCAGGGGAAGAGCTTTGGGAAGGGCCACCCAACTGACGTGCCCACGATTGGTTCTTAACTACTATATGAATTTAAATTTATTTGAATTGTAATGTGTTGTGGTTTGGGCACAGACAAGGCTGGGGCTAAGCCCCAACCCCTGTTCATATACGTATACCATATGACTTACCCGTGCACGTAATTCAAATAGAGCCCACAATACATATGACCGGTGGTCCGTACATTGCGCGGGAGTTTAATTACCAATGGTTTAAAACCGCGTCGACACTTGTCGCTCTACCATTTGACTTGGGACTTGGCCCCTTTTGTGTGCGCGCACAGTCATATGGCCATATGCCCAATGGTTTAGCAGTTAGGGGCTAGACGCCCTAACCGTCCTACAGTTCGCACAATTTTGCGGTTGCGCTCGGTGCTAGGTTTAAGCACAAAAATGAGCATGTGTGCTAGGTTGAGGACACAGAGGTGCAATTTGGCGATCCAGAGACAACAAGTTTGAAGGGGAACTTCCCAGAAGCCTATCTTCTTCAATTTTTGGCCAAATCAGGTGCCGAAAAAGCCCAGTTAGGGTTTTTTGGACGTTATGAAGCCATTGGAGCCTTCTATTTAGAATTTTGAGCATTGTAAAGCACATATTTTATCACTTTGATCAATTAATACAAAAGATCCATTGGAAGCTGGACCAGGAGATGTAGCCCAAGAGAGGGGTGAAATCCTTTATCATTTGCTGTGTTATGTGTTTTCTGTTCACTATTATTTGCTGCTTATTATATGCATCTTGAATGTGTAATTTCTATATAAATTGTGTTTGCAAATTGATCCTTTTGCATAAGAACACTTGAATTAAATCTTGCAAATATTTTCAAGAATACAAGCCTTTATTATTTTCAGATCAACTAAGGTCACCAACTCGCAGTCATCCCCTGGGCGGGTATAGTCAACAGTCTGATCTGAATGTATGGGCAGGATAACAAGTCTGAAATCAACTCTAGAGGCTCCCACACATAATCGTGGGTATACCCTCAAGTGACTCCTAATATACGATCCGACCACTACAAACAGTTGAACTAGGGAGGGATAATCTCTGTAACTCTCCCGAATGTGACCTCGTGTGTAACCCCTGTGTGAGAGGGGGATCCCAGAAATCCTATACGACAATTGGACTTTCTCTCCCTATCACAAGATGCTAAGTTTTTTTGATAGCTTTGGAAAGTTATCCTTTCAACCTATTCCAAAGCCGTACACCTTAAACTAATGTAGGTTTGCTAACAAAGATTTAAAAAGTATGATAAATTTTAGTTAAGCATTGATTTTAGTGGTTGTTGTTTACTCAAAGGTGTATGAGAGTGAAGACTGATGATATTATGACTCAGTTCCGAAAACATGCATAAGAAATGATAAGCAATCTTTTCTTTCAATGAATGTCTAATTAAGGGAAGGAGAAGGATTTTCCTTTCACTGTAAAACACTAAGATGCAATGACCTCATGTAATAATCCTCAATAAGGAATCCAATGCAATGTTACAATGTTTATATGTGACTGATAACCAGTAGATGTAAAGCAATCCGGAAGCAAACTTCACATAAACCAAAAGAAATCCTTGTTATGATCAAACAAGAAACATAAAGCCAAAAAATCAAAAGGAAGGAGAAAGAGCTTGGAAAAGATGACTCAAAGATCAGAAAGAAAAGTAAAAAAGACCTTTGAAACTCCTTACAAAGTTTTCACTCACTTAGATAAATGAGAAGAAAATGAAAAATTGACTCCAAATCGTGAAGGAAAAAGAGTTATTGCAAAGTAAGGACAAATGTCAAAAAATCCAAACAAAAGAGAATGAATCCTTAGAAAACAGGGTATTGAAGGCTAATACCAAGATGGAATGAGAGTATGAGATCCTGAGTAAATGAAAAAGGAAAAAACTGAACACGGAAATTGAAAAAACTAGAAGGTTTTTCACTGAAAATGGGATAACGCTCTGGTTTAAGGGGTACCAGAGCGCTCCAACACTCTGTTTAATGCCACAAGGGAGTTTTTGTGCTCTGCTAACAAGGGTAGGGGAGTGCTCTGCTACAAAATACCAGAAAAGTTCCCCAAAACTCAAAAATTCAAGAAAATTTAGTCAATCAGGGTGATCATGATGAGATGAAGAGGAAATCAAACCAATGTAAGAACAAAAGAGACAATATGGAGAAGATCAAATCAGTGGGAAAAGGGCCAAAACAAGATCTAGGAATGGAAAGAAAAATCAGAGATCCTCCCCAGTCGACTCACCAATTTCTGTTGTAGGTGAATCCCCCTGCGGACAAGTGGATTCCCTATTGGTCTCTAGACTCCTAAGGCCAAGACAGAAAAGTTCTTAACATGGACACTGAATTCCTTTTATATCTAATCAAGATAATACATGAAAGAGAAGGAGAAATATATGTACCTTATTAGCGGCGTTCGTCCTTGCAAAGTCCTAGATGAGCTTCGATCTTGAGCTCCCTAATAGATCCTGTAGGACAAACAAAGGTACAAAAGACTTCCTACTCTACTGAGATTTGCTCAATAATAGATCCATCTACTACAGACAAACTAATGTGGAACAAGCATCAGTTTGAAAGAAACAGGCCAAGCATTGATTATTAATGAGAACAAGTAAAAGTACTTACAACCCTTTGAATGAAGGTGCAACAAATTCTTCCAGTTCTCCTTGTCCAACCCCTTTGCTCAAGTAATCTACATTGATTGCTTTGAAGGAATCTCACTCATGAGATCATAAGTTTGATGTAATTCCCAATCTCCATTCTACCTTTCACCATGAGAAGGCCTCCTTATATAACCTTGGAGAGGTCCAACCACTTGAGAGATCTTTGGGATAAGTTGAGGATTCCTCTCCTTCAGTTGAGGATCTTCCCTAAGATCATGCCTTGACCATCTATTCGAATCCAACTACCTTAAGGAATTGAGGGATTCTTCCCTAATTTGCCTCAACAAACCCAGAATTTGCCAAAAAAAGGGTAGCGCTCCTGCAAAAGGGTGCCCAGAGTGCTCAAGCACTCCCCCAAAGAGGCTCAGGGAGCGCCAACACTCCCTGACAATGGGTAGGGGAGAGCTCCTCTCCAAAATTCAGTTTTTGAGTGTTTTTTCCATGGAAAAAGGTTTGTACTCCTTGTCAAGTGACTTCTCTTCTTAAAAACTAGTCTTTGGGGTGTCTCAAGTGTCTTTGTGATGTCATTAGAGGCACGACATGGGCAAGATGGCAGTATACTATTTGTGACACTTGCAACACTTGTAGTCAAGATGCGACACTTGTGGACAAGATGCGACACTTACAACACGTGTAATGACGACACTTGTGACACTATCGAAGTGAGTAATTTTGAGGTGTAACACTCCCAGATGTACATCCATTCCTTTTGCTTCATTCTCTGAACTAGAAGCATTCTGTGTGTCTTCCATTTATCTGCACTCAACGTCAATTTGTTGCAGTCCTGTCACTCGTTGGACTCTGAAAACATAATGTGCAGTCAACCATAATTTGTCAGGCCAACCATCCTCAGCAAATCCCATAGAATTCATAAACCAAATCTTTTAAGAAACATTCAGATTTCATGAATTTTCCGAGCTCTGCTCAGCTCTGTAACAAAATTAGGCCTTAGCCCTTTTCTCTTAGTCCCCAACCCACATGATCACGGGTCGTGACCACTCACCTATCAAAAGGGTGCTTTGTGACTTCACTTTTCGGGTATTCAATCATGGCCAAACCCGATACTCTCAATTCCCAATTTTCCGAATCGCGAATCTCCTAGGCACTAGCTCCTCTCGCTAGGAACCTTTCTTTGTGACATTGGGATATGACCTAGGCCCCAACTTCCGAGCGCTTCGGGACTTCACGCTTCGGGAGGTTGCAAATCACTACACAATAACTTCCTGAGTTCTGAACTAACAAACTCATGACATAGGGCGGATCAACCATCCACGTCTACTCTGCATCCAATGACTGACACTCGCTATGGACCTTCAGGAATCAAATTTCCGAGACTTTGGAACTTCGGAGCTTCGGAACTTCGAGTTCCGAAATATTTCACGCTTGCTTCCTTCCAATCTCGCGACTCTCAAAATTTTGGATTATCTATCCTTCGGGCCCACATAGTACAACTGACACTAACTAAGGCGATGGCACATGGTACGCCTAGTAAATTCCATGTCACCCCAGGCGACGCCATCCGGCCCCACCACGTCTACTCTTTTTCTTTGGAACTTCGGACTTTGAGAGTTTGTGCAACAACACATCCCACTTCTCCTGACAACTGAACTCCCGAAATTACAATAAGTGCTTCTGCTTGATCCAACGATCAATCTCTTTTCTCCAGATATACGGTGTAGATCTCCCTCGGGACTTCGGGGTTTTGGGTTTTGGGTGGTTATTCCTCAATGCACCTCACTTCTCCCAATTTCCGAACTTCGAAAGGCTTCTAGGATAACCCTCCCGCACCTTCTCCAGATCTGATGGTCATACTGAATTTCCCTTCCTTCCGAACAGATCCTACAACTCCAACACCTCAAGTGTTGTGATCTTTCTCTCTGTTGTCATATACCACGCTTTTTGTGGTTTTACGATACTGCTACTCCTCCTGAGCTTCGTAACTCAGCCAAGGTAACTTCTTGGCACTCAGGAACGTTCTGAGGTCCAAAATTAGCCCTCCAGACACAATTTCCTCTTGAAACCTCGAGTCCAAAGACCACTTATCCAACCCATCCAGGCTCAATGTTGAAACCTTGGCTTTGATACCATGTTGCAACGTCCTCGACCACCAACCCCACTGCTGAGCAACGCTACTACGCATAACATACACTTATATACGATATGCATTAAATAAAACTAACACATTGTTGGCAGCCATTTTGCATTTTATCTTTTGCTTGCAAGCTGCCCCCACAAGGGTTTTTGAACCCTTAGTACTTATCGATATTCTTGAAAACAAAATGACACTTTTATCTTGCACTATTCGCACACCTGCCTTTCATTTTCATTTTCACGAATGCAAGCGTGAAAACCTTGAGTTCAAAGTCATGTCGATGGCATTAAAATTGTCACTGGATTATTACGAATAATCTTGTTCTGTGGTCATTTCACCTCTAACTCAATGATGGTCACACAGTTGGCAAGACACCAAACCTTTATTCACTTTGCATTTTTTAATATGACTTCATTTTATAATTTTGTGGTGCAATGGTATTCTAGTGATTGTGATTGAGTCCTTGATACAATGGTGGTTTGATGTCTATTGTCTTTCATCAAATTCCTTGGTGCAATGGTTTGTTGAGAATGCATTAACATTATGATTAAACCTGTGGTGCAATGGTTTCATACAAAGCATACATTTTATGATCGAATCCTTGGTGCTATATTCGAAACATTATTTTGTTTTAAATCATACAAACACTATTGCTTGTGCAAATATTTGGGTCGACTTACCATAGTTTTCAATAATTGTTTGATTGGCATTGCTTTTAACACATTTGCAATAGTGATCACCATAGAGCCGTCGATTGTACATTCGGTATGAATGTTTTTCATGGGTTTGTTTCGTTCCACCACCCTCGCACACTTAGGCATTAATGCTTTCCTTCTATCCCAGGTTACCTCTGTTCTTTTGGGGAAATCTGTGAGCTTGCGGTCCTACGTATACCCTGTCCAAACCCCAGTCCGTTTACCCTGCTCACTGTGTATTCTCTCCTATGGCACCTGTGGTGCGCATAGAACCTAATGGCATCCAAACCCTCCTGCTATTTGAAAATGCTCGTGGGGATTTGGAGAATAGTGGCTGGTTGATTTTTATCCAAAAATTTGAGGGTTTCAACCTTTCGGTCGCCCAACAGTTTGCCCTCACCTTCGACGGATGCAGGGCTAAGGTCAGAGACATACAAATCGAGCTAAATGAGGAATTCCTCAGCTCAGCTACAGGCTTACCAGCTAAAGGGAAGAGGTGGTTTAAGAATTCAAAAGTGGACGAGGTGCCATGGCCGCTCTTATTCACATCAAGGAAAATTGTTAGTTTTGATAGAGGTATTCTTGTCACTGCCCTCAAGACCAGATGGCATGATCTATTAGAAATTGTTAAACAATTCGTAACTTGCGAAGGTCGTTATGGGTTAGTGTTTCTTTATCATCTCAGGTTGCTTATGAATTTTATAGACTACCCTCTGAATATGCCTCACTACCTCCTATGCAGCCTGTATAAAATGTCCAAACGATTTAAGCGTGAGAAGGCTGATAGCAACCTTTTCCATCACTACTTGATCAAAATCATTATTTTCCATCATTTGAAGCTTAGTGGTGACTGTTGGCAAGAATTCCTATCAAGGAATGGCTTTTCCACTCCCGAGTGTGTCCAAGTGGACAAGGTTGTGGTCACTGAAACCCTGGTTGGGCCTGCCCTGCCACCTCCTACCCTTCTACACCTTGTCAAACCCTCGAACTGCCCCAACATTGACCTGCCCGATACCATGGCCGACCCATGTGCTAAAGACAATACTAAGACCGTTAAAAGGCCTGTAAGGAAGAAAGGCAAAGGTGATACTGGTGTCAATAGTAAGGGAAAGAAAAATGCACGATGGATATCTAGATGTGCTCGGAACAAGCCCAAATAGAGCACTTACAAGAAGCCTATTGTCTTGAGCGAGGATTCAGACTCTGATATTGAACGCTTCTTGGCCGAGGAATACCCTTACTCTCATGGCCTTTGTTCTGTGGAATCCTATGACTATGTTTCCAACCTACCTCCGTGCCTCAAGGACGACCCTAACTTCCTGGGAATTAAGCTTCACAGTGGAACCCCTGGTAACTTGAAAGAACCCTCGCCTCTAATGCCAAGGCCCGATCAACCACCGTGTACTCAATGTAATTCTTGGCTTGAACGTTACTACACAGATGTTCCTCTGTTGCAATCTAAAATCAAATATTTGGAGGAACGAATTACTGTGTTGGCAAAAGAAAGAGACAGGCTACAAGCCAATGAGAAGAAGCAAAAGACTACGGGTTCAATTGTCTTCAGAAATGTCGAGGCAGCTACGGCCTTCGTCAACTCAAGGTTATACTGACCGAATCGTTTTTTACAACCCAGGTATGATTATTTCAACAACGATTTTGAATGATTTGGTTTGAATTAACATAGTCGATTATGTTTGCTCTCAATTAGTTCTGTTTTGTTTGAATAGATTAAAAAACGATCCTGTTATTTTGATTTCGTTTTGAATTTTGTTTGCATTGAATATTTGTTTGCTAAAATCGAATATTGCTATGTTTTGATTGAACCGATTTACTACGATTTTATTTCTCTTGAATTAGTGTAACGATTGTGTCGACTCTGAGATTAGTTCGATTCAGTTCTATTTGGTTTGATTTTGAAACGATTATGTATGTTTGAATTGGCATAATCGTTTGTGTATGCGTTGGATTAGTATCTAAGGTTGGTTTGATATAGTTCTGTTAGTTTTGAATTAAAAAAAAAAAAAAACGATTCTGTTAGTTTTGTTTTGATTCAACAACGATTTTGTTAAGTTCTGAATTGACATAAACTATTGTGTTTGTGTTAAGTGAGTACAAAAGATTTGATGAATCGATTATAGTCTGTTTCGATTAAAATTGATTCAAAAAAGATGATTTCGTTGGTTTTGAATTATCAAGATGATTCTGTCTACTTCAAATTGGTAATAAAAAAGTTGTTTGACAGATCGTACATATCCCTATTATCATTCGATTAATTGAACACAATTTCGTTTGTTTCAAATTGGCATAAAAGATTTGGTTACTTCTAGCGTGAATTATTTGTTTTGATTTAAATTAGTAATTAAGGATTTGTTTAATAGGTTGAATGCATTTCTATTATCATTTGGATTGATTTAAAATGATTCTGTTTGTAAATATGATGAGCTACAGAATCGTGAGATTTTGTAGCTAGTCATAAAATTTAGATTTTTGTTAATTTTACAAATAAAACATTATCTAAACTTGTTTATTCTTGTCCACCTACAGGTACATACGAATTTCAAAGGCAAATTGGACATGCTGTGGCAGTTTAGAACATGTTTTTTGTTATATAGTTTTGTTAAGTTGTTAAGTCATAGGAAGAAATAGACACTTGGGAGATTGTTCCCAGATTCTTTTGTAAACAACTTTTGATAATTCCCACAGGGATGTTTTACCCTGTGGCCTTTATATACTCATTTATTTTTGTAATGAACCAATCACTGTTGGGAGAACAAAGACTATGGACTTATGATGATACAGACTCGAATGGAAGTGGATCTTTTGTAACAGCTTTAGCTTTCAATTTATCATACTTTCGTTCAATTTTTGTGCATTTTAATTTGTGATCAAGTTATTGACTACTTTAGATATCAAGACTTGTTACAGGTTGATACGTTATGATTTAAATTTTGTCCATATTTGATGTATCTCGTTTTACTCACAGCAATTACTCTATTTGAATTTAATTAACAGAAGGTTTATCTTCTTAATTAAATGAACTGTTCTGGTTAGATCTTCGCACATGGATTTATCTAAATGTGATGATTTGTAAATTTTAAGATTGATGCAGTTTTATGTCTTGTTTGTTCTGTCATTTGTATCCAAAGAGCACTGTTGCTTCCTGTTTACAAGAAGCTTGTGGAAAATCTGGTGTGGGTTTACTCCCATCAAACAACTGAATCAAGTACCGCGCACAAGACAAATAGGAAGTGTTACTTCAGGTTAGTTTGTTATTTGCAATTTAATAGTTAATAAATTTGAGAATTCTCAGTAGTTTAGATGGATATTTAGTTCAGATTTACAGTTAGGATTATTATTTTAATTGCTCAGCTTAGTTAGTTTTCATTTCTCTTGTTTCACAGAAAAGACATAAAAAATCCAAAAATATTAGCTTCGCTGTCATAAGACATTTTACCAATGATTTTTGCAAATTTAGATCAAAATTTGTATTCTGTAAATACTGTACATTTGAAATTGAGATTTGATTGTATTGATAGCTGAACATTTAATTTCATAGAATTATTATTGTATAATATTAGTAAGTAATGTTGTATATATATTCCAGATTTGTATATAGTTTTCTGTAGTTTCTTTTTCCACTTAGATTAGTTCTTTTAGTTTAGTTTTTCTTTCATTTTCTTAGGACTTAGATCGGCCAACAGAGTCGTTAAACCCGTCAGGGTGGATCATCCCAAACGGCTTGGGTTATTTAGACAACCCTGGACCAGATCCACTCCTCCAGTTGACGAGTGTTCATTTTCGCCCATCAACACACATTTAACATAGACTTACTGCCATCATATAGACTGAAATAGACTTAACAACAATTCATATATGCAGTAGAATACATGAAAATATACAGGCATCAAAAAAGTGCATTTTAATTGAAATTAAACACATAATGATACTTATCTTTGAAACTAGAGTAACTCCACCAACTTTGTGCAGACCTTCCATGAACCTCCCAGCCTTAGACTGTGCTGCTCATCACTTTTAACAGTAGGTCACCCCCGAGACGGGACTAAACTCCACCGGGCAAGGGAATCCTAGGCTAGGGAAGGTCAACAGGAAGACACACAGTTCATGAGGGTGGATTCTCTCCCAAGAGCCACTTATGCTCACTACTCACAGACTCTCATTCCCTACATGCTTGTCCCACCCCAGGAGTATACACCTTCATTGTCACCCGAATAGTTCTTCAACTGCTAAACCTCCCTTGCCTTGGGCTTCAGCGACAGGCATGACCAGAATTATCTGAGCTCTGTGGCAGCGACAGGAACCCTTCCAGGATTTCTCACTTCCTTTGCACACTCTCTCACATGGAGAGAGTGTTGCACATAGGCCTAACAACCTGCTTCTTCAGCTCCATTCCAGCACAAGGAGGACAATAATAAGACTCAACAAGGAACAAATGACGGTAGCCAATCACACTTAGCCAAGGGACTGTGTGGCCACAACATCCCACAGTTATAACACACACGACATAGACAATTACAGTATGCTCAGGTTTTGTAGAAGACAACAACCCAAATGGTTAAGCA
>WSFP011268869.1:0-52453 GCA_009831015.1 Picea engelmannii
TTGTCGAGGAAAGGGAAACTCATTGCATAAGTGCTCCCTCATTACAAAGGCACTCATGTAGATGAATATCTTACATAACCTCACATGAATATGCATACCACTCGTAAAGTTAAACCCCACTCCATACCATCCATCATCACACATGTCGCTTGATTAGTTTCTTGGGAAATACTTCTCATCCTGGGTACTAGCACATGTTATAGGGGCTAACCATAACCCTTCCATATTTAAATTTGGCAAATTGTATGAATTCTATGAGTTATTGTGAGGTTTGAAGATGATGCTTAATGAGATCTACCTAATGGCACTTACATTTGACATGACTCACTTCTTATGTTGTAATGGACTCGTGTTCATGCCTCCAGATTGATGACTACATCGGATCACTTAGGCCCCTCTTTGGATGATGCACTTTGCATGACTGTGACATGGATATGAGCCTTGGTCCTTTGGAGGACGCTGAAGAGATACTTGCACACTTCATGGAGGACATCCCACCTACATTCCACTCCTTTGGAGGACGTTGAGGAGATACTTGCACACTTCATGGAGGACATCCCACCTACTTCTGAGCGGTCATTCCACTCCTTTGGAGGATGTTGAGGAGATACTTGCACACTTCATGGAGGACATCCCACCTACTTTTGAGCAGCCATTCCACTCCTTTAGAGGACGTTGAGGAGGCCCCGTGCACATTTGATGGAGGTCATCCCACTTCTTATGAGGCTATTGGGCTTTCTTTGAGGACGTCACAGCTTTTGGAGATGACCTAGCACCTTTTGAGGAGGTTGTTGCACACCTTGTGGAGATTTTAGCACATATTTTGAGGGCAGTTAGCTTCAAGAACAGATATCTTTTCATAGAATGCCCAGAATCCTGCCAGATCAATGCCATAAGATGTAGAATGGCCCCAGGATTTCCGAAATGTGGTCATAATAGAAATTCAAGCAAAAATTGACACAATTATTGTGCTTGTAAAATCTACCATGAGAAGATTATCACGAATTTTTGACCACTCATGGGACACCTTTGAAGGAAGTCGTTGAGGCTTTTGAGGAGGTTGTTACACACGTTGAGCACTGACATGGCACTTGACGAGAGTTTACTTTATATGGGGAGCATCTTTAGCGTCTTTTGACTTGTTCACTCGTGTATCATGGATATTATTGTATAGGTGGCATAACCAACTCATAGTTTATGTATTTCTGACCATATCTCTAGCTTCTGTAAAGAGATAATGGTATTTTATATTCTTTTAGGCTAAAGTTAGGAGAATATTATTGTGATGAGAAGGGTGCTAGATCTCTCATATAAATAGAGAAGCACTTCTCATTTGTAAATCATTGCTAGAACTTGTGGAGAACAATTACTTGTCTACTTTTCTTCTTCTCTATTTGCTATGGATGGATAACTTTCATGGATGCTCTTGGCTAGGGTTTTATGGATGAAACAATTTCTTGAGTAAGTGTTCTCAGTTAATCTTGTTGGATTTTGTTTATGGATGACTTTTAAGTGTAGTTGTACTTCTCTAGTGATGGTGGTGCACTCTCTTGGTGTCTTTCTTGAACAAATCCCTTCTTCAAAACTCATGGAAGATTACTAGTGGTGTATCTTCGCTTGAACCATCTTGAAGTTTGTAAGGCACTAGGTAGATCTTCTAGGGTTTGTAGTGAACAACCCTAGATCTACTTACATCCTCTTAAGTGTAGTTGTACTTCTCTAGTGAAGGTGGTGCACTCTCTTGGTGCCTTTCTTGAACAAATCCCTTCTTCAAAACTCATGGAAGATTACTAGTGCAGTATCTTCGCTTGAACCATCATAAAGTTTGTAAGGCACTAGGTAGATCTTCTAGGGTTTGTAGTGGACAACCCTAGATCTACTTACATCCTCTTAAGGGAGTCCTTAGTTCACCCCATATGCCCAAGAAGAAATAGTATGCACTAGTCTTCTCCCATCTAATCAATCTAAAATTCAAAACTTCAATTGTTATCTTTGTTTTAAGGTAAATCTAGGGTTTGTTTAGCTTACAATTAATTTCCAGCCATCAAAAACCCTAGATGTCTAGGGTTTTCTTGCATATTTTTTACCTAAATTTTTAGTGTTTTCTTTCATTTTTTTGACCTAAAATCACCTCTCTTGGAAAATCATCATAGTTGGTTTGTATTACACCAATTGTAGGGCTAGACACCTTGGTTTTATTGGTTGTTATATGCTCTTAAATTTTCAGAATTAATGAGTTCCTTAAACTCTAGTTTTATCCATTGTTTTAGCCCTAACTTTTACTTGTTTATAATCTGTTTAAGGGGTTGAACGGTATAGCTATTATAACTTGTCTTATGCTGCAATTTATTTGTCTTTTATACAAGTTTTATAACAGCCATAAGTAATTTTTAGATTTGTAGGGTTTGGGGATCATTTTGCATTGGATAACAACTTGATAAACCCCCTAAATCGGCCTTAAAGCAAATAAAACCCAAATCAGGAATTTACTTTGAGTAACCACCTAATTCGTAACTTGCTTGATATATTTAGTTAGTGGTTAATTGGGTAATAGCTACCTAGGAGACCTTAGACTTGATTGCGTCTTGCCTTAGGAACCCTAGAAGCTATTACAGAAGCCTCCCTTGTGTTGGACTGGTCCTTCACTAAAATGAGGGAAGTTGTTGCTTAGGTGATAGTGGTAACACTTCTAATGTTCCACTCGTTTTCTACCTTGTAAAGGCTTTGCACAAGGCTGCAAGATTGTCTGGTAACAGGCCATAGTATGACCAGGGAAAAATCTCTAGGTCTCTCAAAGGTTTATTGAATTTTCAAAAGCAACAACACTCACAAAGAGCCATAAGACAAATCGCATAGATAACAACTCACTAATCAACGATGAGGTAAAGCGATGCCAATAACATTGTGAGGTCCAACCAAAATATGGCAAAGCAATCATGGCTTAGTCTAACCACATGAGGGCATTCTTACCAACAATATCGAGCACCTTGGCCTGCCACTAACAAATCAAAGGTACGTTCTTCCCCGCTAACCATTGCTCAAGATTGATATCCACAAATCAAGCACATTAAATCTTGAACTACCAAAGATCAGGATTAGCATCTACCAATGTACCAAAGCCTCTAGTTCCATTCTTCACAAAGATCTCTTCAGGAATGTTTATATCTCAATTACCATAAAAGCAATGAAGCATGGGAGTTCCAATGAGAAAATGAAAGGATATTGTATGGAATGTGCAAAAAGATGTAAGAAGGAAAATGTGAGAAGAATGTAATACGAGTATACGAAATAAGTACTTCCCTTCCTCAAATGGTTGTTTATGGACACGTTATACTAAAAAGGGGATATTCCATGAGATCTTTGCCACTTGTCATGAGCCCCCCCCCCCCCAACAAGTTCTCTTCCATAGGCAATAGAATGGGTTTTTTATTGTTATGCATATGAGCTTTAGTTGATCTAAGCACATTCGCAGGTTCTTGGCACATAGCCTCATGCGTGCCAAGAAGCGCCCATCCACTACAGCAACCTCCTCCATTAGAACAATTTCAACACTCTTCAATTGTGCACTCGTAATATTCTAAAGAATTTGGTGCCTTCAATTCCTACTATGCTCAGCAAGATCTAGCATATCTGTAAATCTTTCAACGGCACACACACACACACCTCAATGGTCTACACACACATCTTAGCAATCTGCATGTGCCAAGAATGCCTACCAGTTCTATGAAACAAAAAAAATTTATTTACTGAATATAAAATGAACAACTTAGTTCATAAACTGAATATCCAAAATAAATAAGATAACATAAAAGAATCCACACGGATTAAACCAATGTATTGAATATGTAATATGAGAGATAGATGATTTACAATGACCTACATGACAACGTATCTACACATTGACAGGTCATGAGGTGAAAGGTTGTGACCCTTAGTTAGGATGTCTTTTAACTTTATTATTATTATTTATTTATATGATACTATTATTATTGTTTATTTATGTTTATTACATTGCCTATCCCTTCAGAGATGCTTTGTCCTCAAAGCATTTATAGAAAATATTACACCTCCATTCTGGCCTGCAATACTTGTCATAACTCTTCATTCTTGAGGTTGAAGACATGAGACAATATGGTCTTCAAAGTGTTGAGCAGAATTATCTTAATGTGAAAGGGTTTAACCACCCTAATTTGATCTTATGTGGATTTATGTGGCAATAGCTTCTGTTTTGAAAACCGAATTGTACTAAAATTGATATTCTTTGAAATGTAATTTGAATAGTCCTTGTTCTAAACAATGTTGATACACGAATCAGTTAAAGTATCAAATTTTGTGATTTGGACGTTGATAAGGTGCCATTGTAGCAAGATTTTTCCTTTTCATACTTGTTGTGTTTCCATGATTCAATTTTGGTATATGTCCTCCAAGATCCTGAGAGGACACCTGTTTTGGCTGTAAACTGTTGCCTTTCATGCCTCTGCCCAAAGAAACATTGGCAAGTCTGGGTCATGAATCATGTCCTTGGAAGCCCCTATGATGCATCAATTATTTTGGTCTACAACCCCATTCTGCTATGGGTTGTACAGAACAGTTAGCTCCCTCTTGATCCCTACCTCCTTGTAGAAACCCTCAAACTCCTTAGAGGTATACTCACCCCCATTGTCCAATCTCAAGACTTTGATCTTCTTCCCTGTTTGGTTTTCAACTAGAGGTTTGAACTCCTGAAACTTGCTAAAGACCTTATCCTTGGTCTTTAAGAAGTAAATCCAAGTCTTGAGAGAGAAGTCATCAATATAGGAAACATAATACATGCTTCCTAAAATTGATGCTACTTACATCAGTGAAAAAACACTCAAATGCTCTAAGTCTAGAATCTCCTTAGACCTATGTTTACTGCTTTGGAAGGAAACCTTGGCATGTTTGCAAAGCGTGCACCCTCTGCATACTCATTGTTGTTCATTGTTGAACATATGACTATCTCCCTCAGAATAGAAAACGTCTTGTGATGCAGGTGCCCCATCCTCTTGTGCCACAACTCGCTCAAGTTGTCATTGTTATGAACTAGGGCTTAAACAGGTTCACCTTGCAACCTGTAAAGATTACCTTCTCTAAAACATATTACCTATGATGTATCCGAGCTAGATTCCTTCAGCCTGATGAGGACTTGTTGGTTCTTGAACTCCATAGCATAGCCCTTATCCTCCATAACCAAAATTGAAAGCAAATTCTTCCTGAGACATAAAACAAACAAAACATCATCAAAGTCTAAAGAGTCACTTGACTAGATCTAGAAGGGAATGATATCAACTCCTGCTACTAGGTATTTGGCATCATCACCAAGCTCAACCCAAACCCCCAAGTCCTGCTCTTTTAGACTATAAAACAATTGTCGGGCTAATGTCATATGACGAGACACCCCACTATCCACATACCACACATCTCTCGGAGTCATGTTCGTAGAATGGAAATATACCATTGAGAAATCTTTCTCAAACTTGGCAGCAAACTCATTCATCTAAGTTTCTACAGAGGCTACTACCTACTTCTCCTATTGCTTACTTTTGCCCTTCTTATTTGGACATTGTAATGCATAATGCCCATGTTAATGACAAATGACGCACTTGACTTTACTCAAGTCCTTCTTCCTTGACTATGACGTTGACTCCTCAATCTTACCCTTACCCTTACCGGGTCCTTTACCTCTACCTTCATTTATTTGTCCAAATAGAGCTAGGTTCTCATCACCACCCTTCTTGTTGGCTTTTGACTCCCTCTGAGTCTCCTCCTGGATACAGTCATCACAAAACCTTTCAAAATTAGGAAGGTTCTCACAAGCACAAATACTTTTGACAAACATTTCCCATGAAGCTAGGAATCCATTCAATGCCATGTTCATTGGCTCTGCATTTGCAATCTTCTCCACAACTACTGCAAGTTGATCACGAAACTACATGGCCTTCATAAGGTAATTGGTAACCAAATCTGATCTTGTCATCTCTATGGCTCTAAGTTTGTTCCGCGATATCATCTTCTTGTTTATGTTCTCAATCCGGTAGAGGCCAACCAAGGCATAGAACATCTCCTTTGCAATCTTCTACTCGAGTATATGAGGAATCAAATGATTTTTTATGGCGTCCATGATCATCCACTTGGCCTTCATTTCCTTCTTGTGTGTTGCCAACAGTTGTTGATCTGTAGGTTTTGCAACAACATCTTTGTCAATGCTCCAAAGATCATTCTCTTCCAACAAGAGTGTAACCCTAACTTTCCAAGATAAAAAAATTGAAGCATCATCCAATCTGTCCTGGAATCTGAAGCTCGTTGAAGAGAGAAAAGTAGTGCATTGTATAAGGGGAAGAGAAGGATCAAATTTATTATGAATCATAGCCATGCCCACTTCGTTTTTTGCAATCACTCTAAGTTGGAGCTACTTATGATAGCAAATACCAAATTTGCTAGCTATTGCATCACCTTCAAGTGTCTTTTGAAGGTGAGAGAGGCATTGGCTAGTAAGGTCTCTAGAGATCCATCGCAATGTTTGACAGATAGGATTGCGTCCGCATTTGATAGACATGAATTTCAAGAGGTGGAGGACATTGTTCTTGATGGTTAGGTTTGGGCACAAGTTAGGTATGTTCTACAATTCACCAAGCCTATTTATAAGATGATTCAATTTCACAAATACAAATCAGCCAATGATTGGGAAGGTGTATATGCAGATGGACAACATGCTAGGCCAAATGAAAGACATTGTTGAGCTAAGAGATGTTATATTTTATGATAATATTCATAAACATGTGGTCAAAAGGTGGGATAATTTGAATGTTCAACTCCAAGACTTAGCATATGTCCTTACACCCAAACATTATTCTCCATCTTGGTTGGCCCAACCAACACCAAGAGGTGGGGTTAGAAAAAAACCACACACATATCCAAAGGTACAAAATGGGTATATGCTTGCATTACACAAGTTGGTCCCTAAAGAAGAGGAGTGTGCTTAAGTGTGAAGTGAAATGAGCAAGTACATTAGTGCACATGGAGTCTTTGTTAACATGCATGCAACTAAAGATTGAGATAAGTTGAACCCTATCAAATGGTGGAACATGTGACACCTCTACAACACATCTACACAAGTTGGCAATAAGGGTGCTTTCACAAGTTGTTAACACTTCTTATGCAAAGAGGTGTTGGAGCACCTACAACTTCATCCATGGAGTGAAGAGAAATAGCCTGAATGTAGATCGAGCAGAAAGCTTGGTTTATGTGCACTACAACTTGAAGTTGTTGTCCCATTATTGTGAGCTGGCAATGAATGATAGAACATATATGACTTGGGACAACAATTCAAGAGGCTAATTTGGAGGATGGAGCCATAGTTTTAGACCACTTGGAGGCTGAACTTTTGGGTGATCGTGATGGGACTCATGATGGTGATCATGCAACAACGATGCCACCCCCATCCACTAGCAAGTTTCCAGATGCAACAGCTTTTCCTTTAGCTTCACAACCGCGCAACATTGCAATCCACCTACTCCTACTCCTCTTGTTCATAGATCACGAAAAAAAGAATTAGAAGTTCTCATGGCAAGAGGAAAGCTTAGTAGATAGTAGATTTATTTTTCTTTTTTGTTTAGAATCTAGTTTCTAGAACTTACAAAGTACTTTGTCTCTATTATGGCCTATTTTGTAAACATTATAAGATATTTGAGTTTAAATTTTGAAATTTGAAATTTGAACCTACCTTTGAAGTTTGAACTGTTGATAGCATAATGACAACTCTTTGGTCATGAATATGATGCTCCATTTCATTTCATGGTTGATGTTATCTGTTACAGTTTTTTATCATAAATGTTGTGTGTTGAAACCTGAAGGTTGATGTTACAATTGATCATTTGATGACAATGTTATTAATTATAATTGTTAGATGATTGACTTTATATGTGTACAAAATGGTTGATCCTTTAATTATCATCATTAATCCAGTAATTAATGTTCATTTTTTGTAGCTCAGAAGCTGTCTCAACTAGGCCCATGTGTCCTAGGCTAGTTGATGGACACATTAAGCAGCCCAGATCAGCCTTAGTTATCTTAGCCTAAGTCTAACTTAGCCAATAAGCAAATTATTGGTTTTGAGTGGAATGTGGGGCCCAGGCCTAGTGGGGCGCACCTCATGGGCTTGTGAATGAACTGTGGGGTCCAGCTAAGGGGGGCACACCTCCTTGTAGCCTTGAAGGCTACATTGGCACACAAATCAAGGCAAAAAAGGTGGCTAAAGATGAGATAAAGTAAGGGGCCGAGGGTGGAGAGAACACATTCATCATTTGTGAGTTGAGAAAGAGAGGAGTTGAAGGAGGGTGTTGGGTTGAGGCAATTGTTGGTTCAGAAATAGGACAAGGGAAAAGTTGAAGGAGGGCGCTTTGGTTGGGCCAAATCTTCAGGGAAGAGGAGTTTGTACCGCAAGCTCATTTCAGCAAGGAAAGGGGCCATACCAGAGGCCATACAACAAAGAAGCAGAGGGCCAAATCAAGTCGAACTACATCAGTAGCTAAGGCCGAAAATCAGGGGCCTTGCTAACTGAATTTCTGAGCAGAAGAAGGGCAAGAAAGAAGTCGTACAGGTCGTACAGTACAAGGTCATATTGGTCGTACTTTGTTGGGTCGTACAGCCTCATCTTGGTTGGGTCGTACTGCTATAAAGTCAGTTGATTTTTTGCTATAAGGAAATTTGTATTTTTTGTTGTAACTTGTCATTCCTCTGAAGCCAATAAAGCACTTCCTTTGTTGGTTTTCCCCACACTAGGGTTTCTAGGGAACTTCTAGTGTTCATGTGTGTTTTGTGCTTGGTTTACTATATGCTTCTACTGTAATTTTCTAATTTTATAACTCAACTGTAGATTAGTTGCATAATTTCATATTTTATATCAGCAAGCATAATTTCTAGTAAGAGTTAAGTTATTGGCAATAATTTCAATGTTGGGTTATAGGTAAAATTCAACATGGTATCAGAGCTCAACCTCTGAGAATAGAAGGAGCCAAGTGACTTGTTGTGTAGACTAGGAAAAGTAAATCAGCAAGTGGGACGTGTAAACAAGAAGTGTGTGGGAAACAAAGTTGCGGACTCAAATGGAAAGTACAGGCTTAAGGTTTGAAGACAAGCTAGATGGGGCCTCCAATTTTAGTCATTGGAGGGAGTGTATGTCTTTGGTATTGGAGGAGAATGGACTATGAGAAATTGTTGAAGGGAAAGTGGCAGCTCCAACTGATCTAGTACAACTAGCAGCTCACAATAAGAAAGATGTCAAGGCTAAAAGGATAACTATGGATGGAGTCAAAGACCACATTATTCCTCATCTGTCTAGCAAGAAGACAGCGAAGGACATGTGGAAGGCCCTAGTGGAGCTGTACCAGTCTAATAACCAAAGAAGGAAGATGAAGCTCAGAGAGAAGTTGAGAAGCATGAAGATGGCCAAGGGAGAATTGGTTGTCTTACCTCACAAAGTTCATGTTAAATTTGGCAGCATTAGCAATCATTCTCCAATGGAAGGCCAGATGGGCCACCCTGAGGCTAGCCAGGAAGATTTGGAGAATCAACCAGTCTTGCGAGGTATTGACAAAAGTCAAGGGGAATGTACAACCTCTGTGAGTCAAACCAAAAGTCAGGATGAACGAAATGATATGTGATATTGTGAGCCAAGATGTAAGTCTAATACAAAAGTCAAAGGGAACGTACAACCTCTGTGAGCATAGACAGTCTAGTGCAAAAGTCAGGGGGAACGTACAACCTCTGTGAACATAGACAGACTAGTGCAAAAGTCAGGGGGAACGTACAACCTCTGTGAGCCTAGTCAAGCCTTGTGAGCCATGAGCAAAAGTCAAGGCATCTAGCAAAAGTTAGGTTGAATACAAAATTCCTATGAGCTATAAACAAACAATCTTCCTTATATTGCCAATGATGTAAATGTATTGATCTAGTGCATTGGCACGTGTAACACTATCCACCATGAAGAAATTTGAGCTGCCATGTATAAGAGTCAAGTTGGATGAGTTGTTAAACTCAAATTGTAAAAGGTCAAGTTGTAAAATTCGAGTTGCATAAGTTGCATAATTGCATAAGTTGCATAATTGCATAAGTTGCATAGTTGCATACATGCATAAGTTGCATAGTTGCATACATGCATATTGCATGTTGAAGTTGCATGTTGCATGCATGACAAGTTGCATGCATGCATGTCAAGTGCATGTTGAGTTAGTTCGCATGCATGTTCAATCAAGGTCGAGTTGCATGTTGAGTTGGCATGCCATGCATTGCCAAATCACAAGGGCGAGTTGTAATCCTAACTAAAGTCTCAAGTCAAGTTCTAAATTTGAACTAAGTAAGATCTAATTCAAGCTGAAGTGTAAAGTCGAGTTATGAAAATCATGCAAACAAGTTATTATTTCGAGCCCTCTCCCTACTCCTCTCTACGCCTTTATATGCAGAGGTCAACCCTCATTCTAATTATCGTGTTATGCAGTGTGAGGGTTAAGGAGTAGAAGGTTGTGAGTGTTGGTATACAGTGCTGATATATATCAGTGTAAGAAGGCAACATATCTATCTGTAAGAAGGCAGCATATCAGGGCAGCGCATATCAATTTTATAAGGCAGCAAAATACACCAACAATGTTGGTAACTTGGTGTATATCAGTCCAGAAAAGACAGCGAAGTAGCACTATTTGATGATGACTTAGTGCAGGCCATATTTGATGGTCTTCCTTCTTCATGGGAGACTTTCTTATCCAGTGTGAGTGGGAGAGAAATCCAACCCATGTTTGAGAGGTTATGGCATGATTGCCTCCAAGAGGAGAGTCGCATTGCTACCAGGAGCGAGCCAATCAAAGAAGAGCATTCGGCATTAACATCAAGATTCAAGGGAAAGAAGAAGGTCACTTTCCAAAAAAGCTCTCAGAAGAAGTCAAACACCAAAGTATGTTCAAAGGCAAGAATATTGATACATCTAAGATTAAATGCTTTAGTTGCAATAAATTGGGACATTTTGCTAGAGATTGCTGGTATAGGAAGAAAAATCCAAGGAAAGGGAAACATCATACCTCAACTGTTGAGGATGGTGAATCCAAAAGAAATCAGAAAAGTCCCTCTAATGAAAGAGAAAATAGAAAAGAATATTATTTGGTTTCTGCTTTATCTAGTACAATTATCACAAGGCCAAAAACTTGGTTGGTAGATAGTGGTGCATCAAAGCACATGATAGGGTACAAGGAGATCCTCTCAGATTTCAAGACAAAATCTTTTACAGATGAGGTTGAGCTTGGGGATGACAAATGTTACAAGATAGAGGGAATAGGCTCTATCTCCTTCAAATTGGAATCTGGGGCTAGGCTACATGTTGATGAGGTATCATATGTTCCAGGGCTCAGGAAGAATCTACTATCAGTTGCAATCCTTGAGGAAAAGGGATATTGGGTGATCTTCAAGGACAGGAAGGTACTACTGTGGGCTAAAGATAGCCACTTGAGTACAGCAGAACCTACTGGGACTCGCAGAGGAGGACTGTACATTGTGACAGGACAGTCAGTTCAAGCATTAGCTCATGATGAGACTAGCTCTAGCGAGTTGTGGCACAGAAGGCTTGGACATCTTCATTACAAAGCACTCCCAGATCTACAGAATATGGTATGTGGCATGCCCTCTATTTCTCTTAGTAAAAATGAAATTTGTAAAGGATGAATGCTTGGTAAAAATATAAAGAAAGCATTACCTAGCAATGATAGCAGAGCTCAAGGCATCTTAGATCTGGTTCATTCTTAAGTGTGGTCCCATGTCATCTCCCTCACTCAGTGGTTGTTTGTATTATGCCATTTTTATTAATGATTGCTCAAGAAAATGTTGGATCTATTTCCTTAAAGCGAAAAGTGACACATTTGATAAGTTCAAAGAGTATAAAGCCTTTATTGAAAAGCAAAAAGGGAAATACATTAGAATCCTTAGAACAGACAATGGAGGAGTGTTTGAATCTCTCCGGTTTGAGGATTTCTGCAAGGAAGCAGGAATCAAGAGACAGTTGACTATGCCTTATAACTCTCAACAAAATGGTGTTGCTGAGAGGAAAAATAGAACAATATGTGAGGAAGCGAAAGTCATGATGTTTGACCAAGATCTGCCAAATTCTTTATGGACAGACGCTACCTCCACTGCCGTGTATATTCAGAACAAGTGTCCACATGCTATCTTGAAGGAAAAGACTCCTGAAGAGGTCTTCTCAGAGACTAAACTTGAAGTAGGGCATCTAAGGATATTTGGATGTCATGTATATATTCATGTCCCTAAGGAGAAGAGGACAAATATGGAACCCTCGGGCAAGAAAGGGGTTTTTGTGCGGTACAATGAGAACTCCAAGGCTTACAGGATATATGTACCGAGTCAAAGGCAGATAGAGGTAAGCAGGGATGTGACTTTCCATGAGGAAGCCGCATTCAAGAAATCCAGAGAGCTTCAACAGGATTCAGAAGCAATTCAACCAGCTTCACCCTCTTCTGAAAATGAAGAGTCAGATGATCAGAGGGAGGAACCACATTAAGGGCCAAGTGATGAGCCCCTAGAACCTGTTGAAGAGTTGGAAAGAACTCTTGAAGAACCTCTAGCCAAAAGGAAGACAGGGTGGCTTAAAGAAACAGTGCAAGAAGCAGAAAAGATAGCTACTCCCAAAGGAACTTTCAGGGAAAGTAAGAGGCCTCACAGGTTTGGAGGCTATGTTGCACTGATGAGCAGCATCAGTGATGTTGAACCTTCTTCATTTGAAAAAGTAGATAAATTACAAGTGTGGAAGGAAGCCATGCTTGAGGAATACAGGTCTATTCTAAAGAGCAATGTCTGGGACATTGTGCCAAGGCTAAAGGACAAATCAGTGGTCTCTTCCAAATGGATCTATACGATCAAACATGCAGTCGATGGGAGTGTGGAAAAGTTCAAAGAAAGATTTGTAGCTAGAGGCTTAACTCAAAAAGAAGGAATTGACTATGATGAGACTTTTGCCCCTGTAGCCAGGTATACCTCCATTCGAGTTATTATTGCATTAGCTTCAATTATTGGTTGGAAGTTACATCAGATGGATGTAAAAACAACATGCTTGAATGGAAAGATTGAACAGGAGGTCTTTGTGGAACAACCAGATGGTTTTGTACTACATAACAAAGACACTCATGTATGCAAGCTAAGGAAGGCCTTGTATGGTCTTAAGCAGACTCCCAGAGTTTGGTATGACAGGATTGATGGCTTTCTTAAAAACCAGGGCTTTCAGAAAAGTGATGTTGATGCAAATTTGTACTTCAAGGTAAGAGGGAACCAGCCTGTTATACTAATCATGTATGTTGATGATCTCTTTCTGACAAGAGATGAAGGGCTAATAGCCTGGTGTAAGAGGGAGCTAATTTTAGAATTTGAGATGAATGACTTAGGCTTGATGCATTACTTCCTAGGATTGGAAGTGTGGCAAAGACAAGGCAAGATATTTCTGGCACAAGGTAAATACACAATGGATGTGTTTAAGAGGTTTGGTATGATGGATTGTAAATCCATGTCTACTCCGATGATTACCAACCTGAGGAAGCTGCATGATTCGGATACAAGTTCAGATTTGGTGAATCCCACCATGTATAGGCAGCTGATTGGATCATTGATGTATATGATCCATACCAGATGAGATATATGTTATGCAATGATTGCAATGAGTCAGTTCATGGCTAAACCAAGACAGAGACACTGGGTGGCAGCAAAGCACATCTTGAGATATCTAAGAGGAACCATTACCTATGGTCTGAGATATACATCCAGTGGAGGTTTATTTCTGCATGGGTATGTGGATGTTGATTGGGCAAGAAGCCCAGTGAACCGGAAGAGTACTTCCGGATACTGCTTCAGTTTAGGATCCGCTATGATCTCTTGATCAAGCAGGAAACAGGGATCCATTGCACAAAGTACAGCAAAGGCTAAGTACATTACAGCAAGTGATGCTAGCAAAAAAGCAGTATGGCTCAGAAAATTGGTTTATGGGTTGTTTGGTGACAAGCTTGAGGCGATGGTGGTTCATTACGATAATCAAAGTTGCATAAAACTGACAAATCACTCGGTATTTCACGATAGGTCAAAACATATTGACATGAAGTACCACTACATTCGAGACTTGCTTCAGAGAAAAACTGCAAAGCTACAGTATATAGCCACGAACGAGCAGGTAGTCGATATCCTGACCAAGCCATTGCCATTGAGACAGTTTGTGCAACGAAGAGGCAAGCTTGGTGTGGCTGAGAATGACTCCCTCGCTGAGAGGGAGTGTTAAATTTGGCAGCATTGGCAGTCATTCTCCAATGAGAGGCCAGATGGGCCACCCTAAGGCTAGCCAGGGATATTTGGAGAATCAACCAGTCTTGTGAGGTATTGACAAAAGTCAAGAGGAACATACAACCTCTGTGAGCATAGACAGTCTAGTGCAAAAATCAGGGGGAACGTACAACCTCTGTGAGCATAGACAGTCTAGTGCAAAAGTCGAGGGAACATACAACCTCTGTGAGCATAGACAGACTAGTTCAAAAGTCAGGGGGGACGTACAGCCTCTGTGAGCCTAGTCAAGCCTTGTGAGCCATGAGCAAAAGTCAAAGCATCTAGCATAAGTTAGGTTGAACATAAAATTCCTATGAGCTAGAAACAAACAATCTTCCTTATATTGCAAATGATGTAAATGTATTGATCTAGTGCGTTGGCATGTGTAACACTATCCACCATTAAGAAATTCGAGTTGCCATGTATAAGAGTCAAGTTGAATGAGTTGTTAAACTCAAGTTGTAAAAGTCGAGTTGCATAAGTTGCATAATTGCATAAGTTGCATAGTTGCATAAGTTGCATAATTGCATAGTTACATAAGTTGCATAGTTGCATACATGCATAAGTTGCATAGTTGCATACATGCATGTTGCATGTTGCATGCCTGACAAGCTGCATGCATGCATGTCAAGTTACATGCATTGCATGCATGTCAAGTGCAATGTTGAGTTAGTTCGCATGCATGTTCAGTCAAGGTCGAGTTGCATGTTGAGTTGGCATGCCATGCATTGACAAATTACAAGGGCGAGTTGTATTCCTAACTGAAGCCTCAAGTCAAGTTCTAAATTCGAACTAAGTAAGATCTAATTCAAGCTGAAGTGGAAAGTCAAGTTATGAAAAGCATGCAAACAAGTTACTATTTTGAGCCCTCTCCCTACTCCTCTCTATGCCTTTATATGCAGAGGTCGACCCTCATTCTAATTATCGTGTTATGCAGTGTGAGGGTGAAGGAGTAGAAGGCTGTGAGTGTTGGTATACAGTGTTGATATATATCAGTGTAAGAAGGCAGCATATCAGGGCAGCGCATATCAGTTTTAGAAGGCAGCGAAATACACCAACAGTGCTAGTGTATATCAATCCAGAAAAGACAGCGAAATAGCACCCAGGCAGCGCATACTTCTTCCACAATGTCGGTCGATAATAGGAGAATATATCAGCAAGGTCTCTCGGTATTCTACAGGTCATACAGTCAAGTCTAAGTAATTTTGGAAAGCTCTTTAAGAGCAGAATTTCATGGTGGAATTTTTGTAAGTGATCATACATTTTATTTGCAATAAAAGGAGATTGTTTGCTGGGGGTTTTCTCCCTGTATAGGGTTTCCCCAAGATACATGTGTTGTGAATTTTCATGCTGGTAAATCTATGGTTATTGTTGTTCAGTTTTATGAATCATATTAAGCTAAGTACAGTCAGAATTTAAAGAATTACTTACAGATCTTAAATCAAGCTCATAATTTAACAGTTCACTCAGATCAGAGATGAACTGGCAGCTGTGGTAGAGGCCGTGGACGAGATTGAGTTGGTGAGGGCAACCTTGAATGGCTTCACCAAGCAGTGGGAAGTATTTGTCGAATGAGTGGTGGCTCGGGAGAAACTCCCTGATTGGGAGAGGTTATGGGATGACTTCACCCAGGAGGAGTTGAGAGTTGATGCCACTCAAACTAGCCAGCCAAAGAGTGAAGAGTAGGAGAATGTGGCTCTTCATGCGAAGAGGATTAGTGGAGCGGGAGGTTCCAGAGACAAGGGAAAAGTGAAATGCTTTGCATGTCACAAGATTGGCCACTATGCCAGCCAGTGTCCCAACAAGAAGAAGGAGGCGGAGGTAGCAGCAACAACATCTACTGAGATAGATGAGTTTGCAGAGAAATTCGAGAATGAATTTTCTCTGGTAGCCTCTCTTTCGAGCAACAGCCGATTTGGAGAGTTGGAGGACAGTGGGGCATGGTTCATGGACAGTGGATCATCTCATCGTATGACGGGAATGAGGTCGGTGTTCCTTAGTGTTTCAAAGACGAGATCAGACTCACATGTGGGTAGGGGGGCCAACATCATGCATGCAGTAAAGGGGGTTGGATGCATCAGATTCCAGCTACAGTCGGGTGGTTCTCTGGAGGTGGATGAGGTGATGTTTGTACCAGAGTTGAAGGTCAACTTGCTCTCTGTATCAGTTCTGGAGGATGAGGGGTATGCAATGATGTTCGAGGATCGCCGGGTGCTCATACGGTCAGAGGGAGCGACCTTGGATGCAGTAGTGAGGCTTGGCATCAGGGAGGGTATGATGTACAGAGTGTTGGGACAGCCTGTAGTTGGGTCCAAGGGGATCTTGGATCAAAGATCAGTGTCAGTGGTTGAGTCTTCTGGATGAGTGACTTCATCCAAGATTGTCAGTTGATATGACCTGACATTGATAGATGAGCAAAGCAGGACATCAGATCAGGGTGCAGCAGAGGTAGCAGGAGGGTCTTCCAGTTTAGAGAGAGCACCTGCAGCAGCAGCAACAGATTTGATGGGGTCAGAGATTGATCCAGGTGGAAACACCTTCCTTGCTAAGTTAGTTTTATGTAGCTCAGAAGATGTCTCAGCTAGGCCTATGTGTCCTAGGCTAGCTAATGGAGACATAAAACAGCCCAGATCAGCCTTAATTATATTAGCCTAAGTCTGACTTAGGCAATCAGCAAATTTATGTTTTTGAGTGGATTGTGGGGCCAAGGCCTAGTGGGGTGCACCTCATGGGCTTGTGAGTGGACTGTGGGGTCCAACCAAGGGGGGCGCACATCCTTGGAGCCTTGGAGGTTGCATTGGCACACAAATAAAGGCAGAAAAGGTGGTTGAAAATGAGATAAAGGAAGGGGTTGAGGGTGGAGAGAACACATTCCTCCTTGTGAGTTGAGCAAGAGAGGAGCTAAGGGAGGGTGCTAGGCTGAGCCACTGAGGCAATTGTTGGCTAAGAAATAGGGCAAAAGCAGAGCTGAAGGAGGGCGCTTTGGCTGAGCCAAATCTTCAAGGAAGAGGAGGCCATACAGCAAGCTCATTTCAACAAAGAAAGGGGCCGTACCAGAAACCGTACAGCAAAGAATCAGAGGGCCAAATCAAGCCGAACTACATCAGCAGCTGAGGCCGAAAATCAAGGGCCTTGCAGGCCGAAATTCTGAGCAGAAGAAGGGCGAGAAGGAGGCGATACAGCCTCATCTTGGCTAGGTCGTACTGCTGTAAAGTCAGCTGATCTTCTGCTGTAAGAAAAATTGTATTTTCTGCTGTAACTTGTCATTCCTTTGAAGCCAATAAAGCACCTCCTTTGCTGGTTTTCCCCACATTAAGGTTTCCAGGGTACTTCTGGTGTTCATGTGTGTTTTGTGCTTGGTTTACTGTATGCTTCTGCTGTAATTTTCTGATTTATAAGTCAGCTGTAGGTTAGTTGCATAATTTCAGATTTTATATCAGCAAGTATAATTTCTGGTTAGAGTTAAATATTGGCAATAATTTCAGTGCTGAGTTATAGGTAAAATTCAACAGTTAAATCTATGTGTTCATATTTTCTATAACTAATTCAACATTATGCATGTTTTTTTGAATATATATGCATTAAAATATATATTATATAAAAATTGCTCTGGTCATGAATATGATGCTCCATTTCATTTCCTGGTTGATGTTATCTGTTACAGTTTTTTATGATAAATGTTATATGTTGAAACTCGAATGTTGATGTTACAGTTGATCATTTGATGACAATGTTATAAGTTATAATTGCTAGATGATTGATGTTATATCTATGTGTTCATCATTAATCCAGTAGTTAAATCTATGTGTTCATGTTTTCTATAACTAATTCAGCATTCTGCATGTTTTTTTGAATATATATGCATTAAAATATATATTATATAAAAAATGCTCTGCTCAGGGAAGCTTTTGAAAATTAGCGCTTCCCGCTCTTGATCCTGCTCCCAACAACATAAGCTAGAACCCTTCATAAAATATTATTTAGAAAATCCAAGATTCCATCTTTTCCTTAATAGATTCTCATTAGAAGCTCCTAGAAGCTTCCTTGAACCTTCTTTTACATAAAAAATGGCACAAAGGTCCTCATAAATGTGCCTTTGACCTTGTGAATGAAAGCCAAGATGCAAAATGGCACTACCTTAAGAAGGACGCTCCTTTAGAAAAGTGCTTTGACTCCCAAAAAGTTGTTTACATGGCACATGTCTTCATTCTATGGTAGGGCACTCTTCCTCATAGATGCTATGACCATCAAGTATACCATAAAACTCTCCAATACCTTCTCATAAGGTGGGAACCCCTCTTCTAGCAAGTGAAATGTGCAAAGGGGTCCATGTTGCCTCCAAATATGTAGGTTATGCTTTGAGAAGTGCGAAGACACCCCAAGGAACACTCCAATGCATTAAAATATTTAGCAACTCCTTCAAATATGTAGAAAGGTGCCCAAAAAAGTGAAACCAAGATGTCCTCCAAACCACAGCTCATTACCAAAAGATTCACCCCCTCATCACTGTACCACTGAAAAAAGAATGCCTCCAGAAATGCAAAATGAACCATGCATTTTCAGGGGGTAACATAGAGCAAATTGTGTAGTAAGGTAATATAGGCTACCATGGCTCTAAGTGTTTCACACAAGACACTAAAATAAATTAAAAACAAATGGCATATTATCAGTATAAACCTGGTAAAAATTAAATTTCTAATCAAATAAATGCAAGCAATATAGTCCCAATTTATCATTATTGATCAATCAGGGCTTCAAAGGATATGGCATATCATATTTATAATCCTCTCTATTAAAATAATGAAATACATTAGAAATACCAGCACCTGAAGGTCGGTCTACTTTGTTTAACATGAGGACTGGACGAATCCCATATTTTAGAGCTTTTGCAACAACAAATTTTGTTTGTGCAAGGGGACCTTCACCAGCATCTACTACTAAAACTGCTCCTTCCACCATGCCAACAACCCTCTCTACCTATTCACAAAACAATGAACAAACCCAATAACAAGAAACAATCATCTACTCTTCATTCCATCCAATCATTCTAAAAGTATCAAAATCATGCAATAAATGCAAAAGGATCTTAATGTAACTAACCCTAATAGCTACAAGGATTACTTACCTCACCTCCAAAATCTGCATGCCCAGGCGTATCAACCATGTTTAGCTCATTTCCATTCCACGAAATTGAAGTAACCTGCAAGTTTTATCCATTAAAATGTCATCAATTGCCACTTTATCAATGAAATTGATGACCGAAAAACATTGAAAGAAACTAAAAAACAGTGAAGTACATACGGTGTTATATGTGGGTGTGCATATATACAAAAACACATGCACATATATAAGCACATAGCCATTAGAAAAACAAAGTTGCATTATGACACAAGGAAAGATAGAGCCCATAGTATTATCTATCTAAGAAGTATCTATTACATTGGCCCAAATATTGCATAAAAACAAAAATATTGGACCCAAGTATTGCTTCGATTGAAATTATAATTTTAAAATTATAATTGACATCCTCTGTTGAGCACAGATTTTTCCTCGGTTGCTAAATTAGAGGGACATTAAGACAGATTATGTGTTTGCACATCAGATCACAACAATTGAACAAGTAGAAGAATAACTGTCAAACAATGCACAAATTTGAGAAGCAATTTCTCTGGAATAAGAAAGTCGAGATCAAAATTACATATTCCTCATATCTTGGCAAAACAATTCAGTAAACTAAAGTAACGAGTTAGTAGACAAAAAGAAGCCAATGATCATTTATAGTCTTGGGAGGAAGATGGCAACTCTAGTTATTATATAAGTACTAATTATCTATATCAAACTTGAGAAAAATAAGCGATGTATTCATGAAACAAGTGTAATCAAATGAGTAATTGCACCACTGTTCCAATTCATTTCATGCTACAAACATATAATAAGAACTATGAGATGACAATGACGTGAGGATTTAAAGGCAAATTGGTTAGGCAATTCGTTATTATTGTGCATTACTCAACAATGTAAAAAGAATTAGTTTATTAAATATGTCACTGTTCAGTATCACAGTTTAAAGAATCCATTTCATGATCCAACCTCAATTCTGTTTGGTATCACTGTTTAAAGAATCCATTTCATGCCATAATCCAACCTCAATTCTGTTTATGCAACAGCACTTAAATTTTCTCATTGTCTCATTTTATTTTGCTGAAACATCACATTAAGGGTTTGGACAATCGTTTTACACACCTCTTAACTCGCTGGAATTCATATTTGGTTTAAACTCTGGTTATAAGGACAGAAAAGTAAGTCTGAATCTGAGCATAAGTACTGGTTTAATAAGGTTTAATGAACAGGCTGAAACTTGATCTAATTTTGTCAATCATACACTAAACCTTATTGCTGGTATAAACGGATTTGAAACAATGGTCATGCTGCCTTAACTGTTATATTGGGGTTGAATGATAAACCTTTTCCAAGATTGTCAATGGTTTTATTGATATAATACATGAACACCAGCTCGCATTGTGAATTTATTGGAAACTTATGGTGACTTAGCAAATCTGAAATGTATCTTTGAAATCTGTGTATCTGAACCATTTCATCGTCTTGAATCTGCCGCATTAATGGTGGATGTGAAAACTGATATCTAAGTTTTCATAACCATTTGCAAACTAAGCTTAACATTAAGGATGTCACGATCTCTTGGATCATTGATTTGAATGGATGATTGCAAGCACATTTGAGCAATACTTGGTTGTGAACATCTTTGAAAAATCATCTTTTAAACAGAAAGTCTGAAATCACATGGCAATCTTATGGTGATACATTTCATGGCTACTAATAAATTCATGGTGGAATCATTGATGGTTCTTTATTCACTTTGCCATTGTAAGTTGGTCATTCATTTCCAGCACTCCAACACAAGCACATTGGTAACTCATAATTCACTTGAACCCTTGTGTTGTTTGGAGTAATCAAATAAGTGATCTGCATGCTTAATCGCTCGCTCGCTCTTAAAGGCAAATTGGTTATTGGTTACTTGAATTTACAATCAATCTAAGCTAACTAACACTCATGCTTCTACAACGAGATTGGCTAAATTGACCTTAGGAATTCCACCCGGACTAAGATTTCTCTTTCCATAGTCTAAAGTGTGGGGCAAGGCCACCAAGATAACAGTTGGTGGCTTGCCTGAGAGTTGCCTCTAGACTCTCTTGTTGAGGTTAGGACTTTTCCTCCTAGATGAGAGTTTGAGCAGTAACAGTGCCCACACTGTTCAGTCTTCTTGTTTTGGAGAGGTGAAGGATGGCAGATCAGCAAGTCTGAAATCACATGGCAATCTTATGGTGATACACTTCATGGCTACTAATAAATTCATGGTGGAATCGTTGATGGTTCTTTATTCACTTTGCCATTGTAAGTTTGTCATTTATTTCCAGCACTCCAACACAAGCACATTGGTAATGCATAATTCACTTGAACACTTGTGTTGTTTGGAGTAATCAAATACGTAATCTGCATGCTTAATCGCTCGCTTACTCTTAAAGGCAAATTGGTTATTGGTTACTTGAATTTACAATCAATCTAAGCTAACTAACACTCATGCTTCTACAACGAGATTGGCAAAATTGACCTTAGGGATTCCCCCCAGACTAAGATACCTCTTTCCATAGTCTAAAGTGTGGGGCAAGGCCACCAAGATAACAGTTGGTGGCTTGCCTGAGAGTTGCCTCTAGACTCTCCTGTTGAGGTTAGGACTTTTCCTAGATGAGAGTTTGAGCAGTAACAGTGCCCACACTGTTCAGTCTTCTTGTTTTGGAGAGGTGAAGGATGGCAGATCAGCATTATTTTGGGAGGCTTCTTGGGAACAATACAAACCCCCCACTAAAGAAAGATTTTCTGACATCATTAAAGAGATTTTTCAGCTAGCAGGTTGGAATTTGGTACATCATTATTGGAATGATATTGAACAAGAAGAACCAAATGGGATGTTCACAAGGATTTGTGCACCCCTGGCTACTTGCCCTGCTGAGATAAATGAAGAGGATAAGGACAAATTATGAGATCAGCTGGAGAAAAGAGCATTGTCGATAAGAGAAGACCTAGACTGTTTGCATTGGGGTTTCTCCAGAAGGGGGGAATTCTTTGTTGAGCAGCCGGATATTTATTTTCTAGGGCAGGGGAATCTGAATCAAGCTGACAGGACGTGGATGAAGATCTGGAAATTAGGCACTTGGCCACAGGTGGCAGCTTTCTTATGGCAACATTAATGGAGGAGGATTCTAACATGGGAAAACAATGAACATACAAAAGCAAGGTTTCCAAGGCCAATCCCAATGTGTTCGTTCTCTTCAAGCAAAAGAGGGTATTGATCAATTTTTTCTTCTTTGTCCAATGGCCAAATCCATATGGGATTGTGCAACTCCTGTGTTTAGGAGAAGTGAACGAAATTTTGCATTGAGTGATAGATTTTTTTGAGGGTGGACAAATGGAGAATTCCAAAATAAATTAATCTGTCACATTTGAGAAATTATGCCACGGTTCATCATCTGGAACATATGGAAAGACAAATAACAAATTTCCTTATCTCCAATGACAAATTCTAAAACAACTTTTCTATTGTAGCTACCTATTATTGAGCAATAAAAAATGATCCAATTGAGTGCAAGTTTTTTTCTTACCTCTTGTGCATGTGTGCTATGAAATCCAACACTCCTTTGTGAAATCAAATCATCATAATGACGCCAACTGACCAAAGTTGCAACAGGAATGCAAAATATATACGGTACGATAACATAAGATCATTTTATTAATGCCCAACAAATGACCAAAAGAAAGGTCAATTGGACTAGAAAGTTCCTGTTGAAATCTGATAACTCAGACACTGAGATTAAATGCCAATAATTCACCTAAAACAGAAATTTATACATGCTGTTATAAATTTCAGAATTATGCATTTTACCTACAGCTTAGTTATAACATCAGAAATCACAGCAGAAACATACAGAAAACAAGAACAAAATTTATACAAGACACCAGATGTACCCTAGAAACCCCAGTGTGGGGAAAACCAGCAAAGGAGGGCTTCTATTATGAGCTTCAGAGGAAATTACAGCAACAAAATTTACACAGAAATTTCTTACAGCAGATATGCCCTCTTTTATTAGCTGTACATCCCAGCTATACCCATCTGTACGGCCCAGCAAAAGGCTGCCTCTAATGCTGTTGTACAGCCCAGCAATCTCTGATGTACAGCCAGCTAGAAATCACCCTCTGTTGCTGCTGAATGACCTGAGAATTCCGGCCTTCCTAGACTGTTGTACGGCCTGCTCAAATTGGCTCTCTTGCTTGCTGATATGGCCTAGTATGCTCCAGCAGGTGTGGCCAAGTATCAGATTTCAACAATACCATCAATGATACCAAACTGTAGGGGTGCCCTAAACTACCACGAAAGCATAAAGCAAAATATAACATGATCAAAGAAAACATGAACTAAATATTACATCCAAGAGGAGGAAAGAGGAGAGAGCACAAGAGAGTATCTAGATTCTATAAGTCTATAAGACAGGATGAAGAGGAAGAAAGCCAGAAGGAGGAAGTGTCCACCACAGAGTCAAGCACAAAGAAGGATCCAATACAATATGACGATATTCTCTGGGGAGTGCCCATGGCTGAGAGGACCTAGCTGGATAAAATCACCATGTAGACAAAGAATTATTATGCAATTAATGAGGAAAGAAGTCATGGGAACATTTGTGAAAATAAGGCCTGGCTCAACTGAATGCGATGTGCTTCAACGAAATTGCAGGAATTTCATTTATTTTGAGTTGAAAAAAGATACTTAATTTAGTTTACTAAAAGGTCCATGTTCAGCTAATGGGGCCATGGTTCGGCAGTGAAGAAGGTGGCATGTCAAGCCAGCCACCGACTTTCAATTCCCCCGGAGGCACGAATAAGCATTCGGTGCCAGGTGCAAGTTCTGAGTGATTTTGACATAAGGGTGCCCACTGTGGCAGCAGTTTAGCTGAATAAAAGTGTTTATGATCGATTGTTCGCCCTTCAAGAGCCCATGAAAACGAACTCTTGCGGTGCCTATCGCATTCGGACCAATGTAATGCTTCTGGGGTTCAAAGGAAACACTTAGCCAAGGAAAAAATTCCCTGCTTGAGAAAAACCGTACTGAGGTGATAAAGCCGCCTTCGGGCGATGCCGAGTTAGAATAAAACAGGATAAAGGATAAAACAGTTAAACGTATCTCAGTTTACTTTTTCCAGACAAATAATCAGTGCAAAACTGCTCTAAATTAAAATGTCCTTGTTTGGCAACTGGTCTGACATGGTTTTCATCAAATTTAAGAACTTTGTTACCTTTCGCAGGGTTGGATAGCTGATCGAAATACTGTTGTTGAACCAGTACTGATAAGAATTAAAAACAAATAAATATTCAAAATCCTCAATAAATCGATACTTTATGGGGGTGTTCTGACCTTGGAGGCAATAGTTATTCCCCTCTCGCGTTCCAAATTGATGGAGTCGAGGGCACGCTCATGTGGGACATCTGCACCGCACTGCCGCAGTAATCTGTCCATGAGAGTAGTTTTGCCATGGTCGACATGAGCTATGACAGCAACATTTCGAATTCTGGCAGGATCCACCACACTGTCCGCGTGATCGATCGCTGGGGCGGCCGCAGAAAAACTTCTCCTAGAGAACCAGGAGCTGGAGCCAGTCCGGCCGAAAATACTATTATAATATTTTGGATTTGTCTTTGGCGATGATAAAACCCTGCGGGCCGCAGACCAGGCGACCCTTACGTATGGGCCGGGCATCGCAGGGAAAATAGATATATTACAGAAGATTTGGTCCGGTTACGCTGCGAGATTTGAACTGCAGACGTAGGGTGACTGATGATAAAACTGAGTAGCTGCTTATGCGACTCCGGGTTTTTCCGAGACTTATGCAGGGTTTTTCTAAGGATGTGTGTTCGTAATTTTACTTAGTTCACACTGGTTTTTAAAAATAGGTATGGAAGGAAATTAAACTTGAAAGGAATGAGAGTAACATTTAGTTCACATTGGTTTTTAAAAATAGGTATAAAGGAAATTAAACTTAAAAGGAATGAGGAAGAGTAGCATTTTATTTTTATTTTTAAATGGAATTTCAAAGTGAAAAAAAATTAGAGTAGCATTTTATTTTTATTTTTAAATGGAAATTCAAAGTGAAAAAAAATTAAGGAAATTTTAAAGAATAATTTGTTTTATTTTTATTAAACTTTTAAATTTTTATGTTATTAATAGGTTAGAAAAATAATAGAAAAGATAGGTTGATTCATGTCAAAGTAAGTTTTAATGATGATAATTATGACATATTTAATAAATCTCCAAGTTTAAAAGGGTAAAAAATATTTATAAATGAGGACTTCTTTATAAAAAAACTAAATTAAAAAAAAAAAAGTTTAAAAGGTAAAAGAAGCCCTAAATTAAGGAAGGAAGTTCAAAGGGTAAAAGAAGTGAAAGGAAGGAAAATGAGCAATAATTAGAAATCCAAAAGTTATTATTAGGGGTAGAGACCAAAACGATAATCATAAATAGGAATTTGGGACACTCTAGATCCTCTCTTGCAACTATGGTGACTTTTCATGGTACAAAGATTTCTTGGTTGAAATGTGGGAGCATGAAGAGTCTAAAGCCTCTATCATAGAAGGATTTGTCTTGTGGTCGGCATGAAACAATAAATCCTATCGCAGAGGGATTGGAAGCATAGCTTGTTACATAAAAAAGAATATATCTCCTCGCATTCGACTTCATAAGGTAGACCCTCTCAATCAGTACATTTGGATAGAAATGTCAGGCATTGACACTAAGAAAATTGTATAGCAATATGTTATTTTGCGCCTATTAATTCTATTTTTTATAAGAAAAACAATTTAGATCAAAATTGTCCTATAATACCCTAGAACAAGACATTTACACTCTCATAAATGAAGGTAATATCGTCATTCTATAAGACTTTAATGTTAGAACTGCAACTAACCAAGTTATTCTTTTAAGTGATGATTCATACCCTAATCCTTTATGGTTGGATGGGGATATTGTTTTAGCTAAAAAATACAAAAGAAACTATGAAGACATGACTGAGAATTTGTTTGGTACTCGGCTAGTCAAGCTTTGTAGTTCTCAAGACCTAATAATTTGCAATGGGGTAATGAAGTGGCCAAACTCCAACCAAATGACTTGGATTCATGGGTTGGGCAGTAGTGCCATGAATTATGTGATTTCTGATATCCATGTTTATAACCAAATAATAATCTTTGACCTTTTAGTTGACCATGAACCCGACTCTGATTATAGACCTTTAACCCTAACTCTAAACTTTGTCATGCACAAAAGCCCTATTGAAGAAAATTTTGATAATCAAAGGCACCTATTTTTTGACAAAAGTAAAGCTGGTATTTTTTAAAGGATTTAAATGGTGAATTGAATCTCTTATCTTATAAGGACAACATCAAAGACCTCTATTATAATTTTACAACAACCCTTTCTACTTCCATTAACAAGTTCTCTATCAAGGTGTTATATAAAAGAAAAATAGAACAATCAACCATCAGTATGATAATGAATGTAAAGTTGCTAGGAAAACCATTAGGGATGTTGATAATGAGTCCTTAAAACCTGATAAGATAAGTATGTACAAAGCCCTTATTAAAAGGGGAAAAGGGTGTTATATCCATAGAAAGCAAGAGCAGCTTTTGCACCTATCTAAACTTTATCCTAAGAAGTTTTGGAGGAAAATTCCAACTTGTAAAACTAAAGAAAATAATATGGTTCCCTTGAAGGACTGGAATTCCTACATCAAAAATATTTATGTTTCTCGTAACCATGGACACCATTCCAAATGTTCCTACATAGGATGAAGTTTTCTCTATGGATGACATAGAGTTTAGGATTAAGCAGCTTGCAAATGGGAAAGCTAACGACATTGAAGGCTACCAAGCTGAAATCTCAAAAATAGGAGGGCCTACCCTTATCTCTCACATACACAAGCTCTTGAATTTTGCAGTTAAGAAGGGCTTCCCTAAACCATGGATGCAAAGCCTCATTGTACCTATAGTGGAGATAAAAACAATACCTCTATCTATAGGACCATTATGATTAGCCCCATTTTAGCCAAGCTATACAGAATTATTTTAGAAAAGAAGATTAGCATGTGGCTAGAAAGCCACGAAAAAAGAGTTAAAGGCCAAGCCAGATTTAGGAGTTATCGTTCAACTACGGACCACCTTGTTACCCTTAGGATGATTGCAGGGGAGTGCCCAATAATAAAATCAATCTCCTATGTTATTTCATTGACTTTAAAAATCTTTTGACATTGTGCTCGGGAAAAACCTTTGGAATAGGTTGGAAGAGTTAAAAGTTCCTTTGAGTTGAGGGCTACTACGACAAGGTTGAATGAGAACGTTATTTTCGAGTTTAGGAACACTCGAGGATGGTTAGAAGAAATTAATTGTATTATAGGAGTTAAGCAAGGTTGTCCCTTATCCCCAACCCTTTTTAGCTTATACATCGACGAGTTAGAAGTTTGTTTGGAAGAAGCAAGTTGTGTCGACCCAATTCTCATTGGTATAGTCATCATTCTTCTTCTTTATGTTGATGATATCGTTCTTATGGTGAGGAGTCCCTATGACCTTGGCAAGCAACTAAGAATCCTCGAGTATTTTTGCTCCAATATGGGTTTCACTATTAATACTGATAAAACGAAAGTTATGATAATTAAATCTAATAAGAACACCTACGATGTTTTCGTTTATGACAACAACAACTTGGAGGAATTGCCTTCATACAAATATCTCGGAATCAATATTCATCGTAAGCTCAACTAGAACTATAGCATTGACAAAAGGATAAATGGAGGATGGAAAGTTTATTATGGGATTGAAAACAATTGTAATTCAGTGGACCTTTGGATATGGGATAAGAAAAAAATCCTCTTTGAGACTCTTGTTATTTTATATGGATGCAAAGTTTGGGGGTGCAGTATCTTTAGAGAATCGTCGAGAAAGATAGGGAAGATCCAAAAGAATTTTATAACTTATAATCTCAAAATTAAATTCAATACACCATATCATATCCTCCTCATAGAAGCAAGTTATTTGCCCAATTTAGAGCACGATTATGACCAAGTACCTAATGTATAAGAACAAGTTAAACAAAATGGAAAGTGAGAGGCTTCCCAAAATTGCTTCAAACTCCCCCCTGATGGGGTGATATGTGCTCCTATTGACGATCTAGTTGGAAAGTCAATGCCTCGACACTTGGTGGCCAATGCTCCAAGGGGGACAAGTGGACGACGCCAAGGTTAAATGCCCTCATCCTTCCATTAAATTGATGATCACTCTGAAGTGTGTGATGGATACAACACAAGTTCAGGGTACTAGTGAAATGAAAGGGAGTAAATATCTGCTTGTGTTTCTAGTTATTATGGTCAGTTAGCCATGGAAGAAGCGTTGGGTTTATTTGACTACGATGGGGGTTAACAAATCTTATTCTCATACCTGCCCAAGTCTGGTCTGGAAAAATTTTGCTCCTCTCCTCTTGTTGTTCGCACCACTGCCCATTTCCCTCTCTCGAGCTATGATCATTCTCATCTTACCCATGCCTCGTGAGAGAGAAAGAGTGTGTAGGGGTTCTTGTTCCTTCAGAAGATTCGAATCAAGGAGGGGCAGTCCACCTTCCTGAACAAGTGACAGAGCTCGCATGTTTGCTAGTATGCAGATAAGAGTTGTTGAATCTCATAGCAATTTTGCTCCTCTTGATGATAGGCAAGCTTCAATGAAAATTTGGGATGAAGGCATGGTGTAGGGATGCATGGTTGAGTGGTATGAGCTCACAAACAAGCCAGAGCCTGAAGCAGGAAAATAGGTTTTGGATCCTCCAATGCAAAGCGAACTTGTAGCTAAGCAAAAAGAACATGTCCCTATCCTCCCAGGAATGCCCCCATCCAGTGTCCCACCCATGCCTTCTCAGCATGATGCGACAGACTGAAACTTAGAGATAGAGATAGATACCATTAGGTTGACAGAGGACCACTTGAAACTAAATTTTGAGATTCAGAGTGAACAGGCAGACCAACGACACTGGATGGAAATGTTAGATCAAAAAGTTAATCCGTTGCTTGATGTATGTTCCAATCCTCAGCAGCGCAAGTGTGCCCATGATCCGGATTTAAGAGTGGAATGAACTGATTAACAGATTGAATACAATAAACATGGAGATATGAAGAATAACACAGATATCCAGTGAACAATATCTTCTATTGAATAATGAAATAGGCTAAAACTATAAAACTGCAAAACTGAAACACTTGCTTGAATGGTGGTAGTTATCTCTGATAAGAGATGTGGCTGCTACGCGCATCTGTCTGAGCATAATGAATTACAATGAGGCTCTAGAGGCCTTTTTGATATTACTCATGAATGCCAAAACCCTAGACATCCAAAAACATAACCATAGGAGGTGAAACGTCAAAAGTCATGTGGGCCCCTATGGGTAAGTTGGTACCTCAACTTCCCGGGGTTGTAAATTTTGCATACGACCTCTGTTTTAGGTGCATGATAGCCTGTTAGAAAGGTCTTTCAGAGAACTACACATTATGTCATCAAACTTTGACTATGTCAACAATTTGACTGTGGCAAGCCAAAAAAATGTTGTTTAGGCCTCCAAAACGACCATGGAAGTACAACAAGATGTGTTGACATGAAAACATACAAAATAAGCTAGTTGGATTAGGTGAGAGGCCACCAGTATCCACCTGGAAGATGTGTAGGGCTTCAGACAACCCCATAAGTGTAGAACCTACAATTACAAAGAAGTACAGAAGAACGTGTTGAAATAAAAATGGACAAGAGGATCCAGTTGGAATAGGTGGGTCGCCACCAATAGCCAACTGGATCAATCCTCCCCCTTTAGGAAGCAATGGTCTCCATTGCATTGAGTTCCCCCATCAGGTGAGGAAACTTTTGTTGTATTTGGCCCCAGGTGAGCCACTTGCCTTGGTGTAGGAGTTGTCATGCCTTGACAACTCGATAAAGCTAGATCCTCCGCTGGTGAGTGCACTTGACTTGTGTGTCCACTATTTGATCAGTGGATGCTTGTTCCATGCAATTAGAGTTTATCTTTGTGGGTGTCAGTTGTTCTACAATCTCTGAGGTGTCCAATAATGGTGGAAAATATGGTCGAAGAAGGTCCACATTGAACATTGGGTGCAGTCCAAGGAAGGGTGGAGTGTTGAGCTCAAAAGCATTGATACCCACGCCTTGGTGATAGTGTAAGGCCCATAGCGAAGTGGGCGGAGCTTCCGATGGGGCTCTGTGAGACACTCCTTCTACAAATATAACCAAACTTTGTCGCCAACCTGAAACTGGTGTGGTACCTTGTGTTGATCATGGCATTGCTAGTACTTAGCATTGAATTTTTGCAAAGTCTCCTAGACATGTTGGTGGATGTGATGAATCCACTCAATGAATCTGGTGGCTTTGTCGATCGCAGACTGATCATGGGAAGAGTTTGTCTGTGTGGTGGCAAGAGGAAGTGCAACATCAATCGATCCGAAGGGTTAGAATCCCAACCTCACCTGAAATGGGCTATGGTCGATGGAGCTATGGAGAGCCTTGTTGTAACTGTGTTGAACATAAGGGAGACTCTCGTCCCATGTACATGGATGCTTAGAGCTGTACATGCGCGGGATGTGCACAATCATTCGATAAACGACCTTTGTTTGGTCGTTTGTTTGGGGGTGGAAAGCAGTGGATTTTGTGAGCTTGGTGTCCAACAGTGACCAGAGACTTGACCAAAATGTATTGATGAACTTGTTGTCCCGGTCGGAGATGATGGTCTGTGGTATCCCAAAGTGGACCCACACTCGTTCAAATAAGAGATTGGTAGTATTTGTTGTTGTGATATTCTTCTTGCAGGCTATGAGGATGGCCATCTTTGAAAGCTAATCAACGACCACAAATACGCATTCATTTCCTTGCTTGGTGGACGGAAGGCCAGACATGTAATCCATTGAGATGGATTCCCAAGGATTTTTAGGAGTAGGAAGAGGGGTGTATAAGCCTTGCTTCTTGATGGTTGGCTTGGCAATGGCACATGCAGTGCAAGATCTGATATACTTGTTGACGTCCTATCGAAGTTTTGGCCAATAAAAATGTTTCTAAAGAATGGCCACAGTTTTCTCCACGCCAAAATGTCCTTCCATCCGGTTGTAGTGGGCTTCCCAAATATACTTTACACGCTCGCTTATAGGAACACAAAGATGGCCCAAGTGGCATAATAGTTCGTACTGAATGTGAAAATCGGTGACAGTCGCGCCTATACCCAAGAGCTGATAGGTGGTGGCGAAGTCTGGAACTTGTTGATAAAGTTGGGGCCACTTAGATGCTTCATGTCCACAGGAATAGAGCACAGTGGTGAGTACAACCACGGGAGGTTGACTAAGGCAGTCAACGACACGATTTTAGATACATGTATTACACTTGATGTTGAGATGGAACTGCTACAGGTAGGTGGACAACTTCTAATGGCGGTCGTTCTGCAATTTCCCCTGTGTTTGTATGAAGTGCAGAGGCTTGTGATGAGTGTGTATGATCATCTCGTTTCCTAGAATGTAATGTTTCCATTGACGACAGACTTGTACAATGGAATACATTTCCTTGTCATAGGTGGGGTATTTCCAAACAGTATATGAGAGTGTCTCACTATGGTATGCCACCAGATGATCGTGATGAGTGAGAACTACGCCCACAACATAGTCATATGCATCAGTCTCAATCTTGAATGGTTGTTGCAGATCAGGCAAGGAGAGTATTGGAGATGAGCACAAACCATGCTTTGGATCATCGAATGCTCTTTTTTATTCCTTCCCCCACACGAACTTGTCCCTGCCACCGCCCTTGGTCACCGGGTTGAGGGCCCAGGCAATATGGGAGAATCCCAACAAGAACTGTCGGTAGAAGTTGGCTAGTCCCAAGAAGCTCTGAAGCTCGGTCAGTGTGGTCGGGGTTGGCCAGTCATGGATGACTTGGATCTTAGCTGAAATTAGGTTCTTCTGACTACCGCTATAGACAATGAAATGAAGTGAAGCCCCCTTTACCCACATCTCCAAGTGAAAGCGACATTCCCCTTCCTCTGGTTCTTCTGGTTCACTTGGTCAGACTTCGGTGGTAGCAATAGTGGCACTGGGTTCAACATCAATAATCCAGTTCCCTCCTTCAGTATTTGATTCAGAATTAGAATCAGCCTCTGACTCAGAAGCCTTCAGTTCTGCCATGAGTGACTACTTGGAGCGACATTTTTCGGTGTTGCACCAAGAGCTTTTATGATACTCACACCATTTTCTTGTGTCCTTCTTCATCTTCTAATTGCCCTTCTTATGTTGCGGCTTGGACTAGTTGTCCTAAGGGCGACCATCTTGACTTGGTCCCTTGTTGTGTGGGTTGGGGCCACCATTGCCCTGCTTCGACTGTGAGGGGTTTGCAGATCCAAATTCTCGCCTTTTCTACTTAAATTTTTTCTCAATCTTGACAACATATCTATAAGTTGTGCCCAATGAGGTGATATCCAAAAACTCCATTTCTGTTTGAATGTATCTATGCAAACAACTGTGGTATTTGAGCACTAGATGACGCTCAGTGTCTTTGATACCCAATTTGGTGCGAAGGGTATGGAAAATATTGGTGAAATTTGGTACCATCTGGTCCTTTTCTTGACAGAGGGTGGTCCATTTAGTGTACTGGTCCTCGTAGCTTCCAACAGGGTAGTATTGTTCTTTAATAGTGTCCCAGAAGTAATCCCATGTAGGGGCCACCACAAACATTGCAGATTCCTCTACGGCCCTTTGCTCAGAGTAAGTATCCCACTAGTCTTTAACATGGGGAACGGTCTTGAGGAGTGCAAAACTGATCTTTTCCCTATCGAAAAAATTGTGGACCGAAAAATACCCTTCAAGAAGATTCAACCATTTATCTACAACATCCGCATCTATTAATCATTCAAATAATGGAATATCAAAATTTACCTGTACTTTGAAGGGGGTTGCATGGCCGCTCAATGAAGATGCTTCTCCTGTGGGCAATCATTGAAGGATCTGCGTGAAGTTGTCCATCATTTCGTTCCTTGTCACGCGAGGGCTTCCTCAAGAAACATTTTAATAGGATCTCCTACTCCATCATCTTTGTTTTCGTCCCCCATGGGTTGTTGTCGAGCTCGGCATGACCGATCTTGCAATGGCTCGATTGGTTCGAGTCCCAACTTCTTATACCCATATATTGTTGGGGACATGCACAAAGAAAATAAATGAAGAGCAAACCGCTCTGATACCACTGATCCAGATTTAGGAGCGGAACGAACTAATTAACAAAGTGAATACAATAAACACAGAGATATGAAGAATAACACAGATATCCAGTGAACAATATCTTCCATTGAATAATGAAATAGGTTGAAACTGTAAAACTGCATAACTGAAACACTTGCTCAAATGGTGGTAGCTATCTCCGAGAAGTGATGTGGCTGCCACGGGCATCTGTCTAAGCAGAATGAATTACAATGAGGCTCTAGAGGCCTTTTTGATATCACTCATGAAGGCCAAAACCCTAGACATCCAAAAACCTAACCCTAGGAGGTGAAACATCAAAAGTCATGTGGGCCCCTATGGGTAAGTTGGTACCTCAACTTTTCAGTGTCGTAACTTTTGCATACAACCTCTGTTTTAGGCGTGTGATAGCCCATTGGAAAGGCCTTTCAGAGAACTACACATTCCACTTTCAAACTCTAACTCTACCTACAATATGATTGTGGCAAGCCAAAAAAATGATGTTTAGGCCTCCAAAACGGCCTTGGAAGTACAACAAGATGTGCTGACATGAAATCATACAAAATAAGCCAGTTGGATTAGGTGAGAGGCCACCCATATCCATCTAGAAGATGTGTAGGGCTTCAGACAACCCCATAAGTGTAGGACCAACAATTACAAAGAAGTACAGAAGAACGTGTTGAACTAAAAACGGACAAGAGGAGCCAGTTGGAATAGGTGGGTGGCCACCAATAGCCAACTGGATCAACCCATGAGAGACCCAACTATCTAGTTATCATATCAGAATGGCCTACACCCCTTCAATAACGCACTAGGGAAATTTCGTCCGACAACTCGGAGTCAAGCCCATCCAAATGATCCATGCTGATCTTTTCTCTTGGTTACAGGTTTTGATTTTGCCTTTCTATTAATTTTGAGATATATGTATGGGAACACAATGAAGCATTCTCAACTTTTGGTCCCAGAAGGGAAATACTTTATTTTAATTGGTATTGGGCTTGGGCCGGTTTCCTATGTTGACAACCCAAGCTCAGGGACAACATGATTGTGTTATATTTTTCTCTTAGAAGGTAATTTAAAATTCTATTTGACAAAAGAAAAAGAAAAAAAATTATTTCAAACTCCAACCAAAACCACCTTCATCTCAGGTGGGGATGTCATAAGGATGCCCAGTCTTGGCTAAATCATTGGATAATAAAGAAAGAAACCATACTACAAAATAAGGATAATATTAAAAATAATATTATAACTAAATTTAAGGAGAAATTGTGGTGTGATAAAGAGTTAGAGAGAAACAAAAATATATTATAAGAAGGTGATTAAGCCTAATCTAGAAGATCAAAATATTTCTTTGTTTTGACTAGTGTAAAGAGGAAAATCAACATTGTTAAAATAAGAACAAATTCTCATGAGCTCCATAGTGACATTGGGCGTTCAACAATCCCCAAAACACTTTGGGATGAAAGAATGTGTCATCTTTGTGAGACTAAGATGGTTGAAGATGAAAAGCACTTCCTCTTAGAATGTCCAACATGTACCCAGATTATAAATGAATTTCAAAAGATCTGTCCAATTACCAACCTTCCTAACCTTCCTAACTTTCTAACTCAACAAAGCTATAATGATATTGGAACAGTTCTCTTAATACTTTTAAAACACCTAAATAAAATTCTAAAAAAAGTTAAATAATCCCTTACATACTTAATGTTCAATAAACCACATTCAATCTCAATAAATATTAATCATCATTAAATAATTTTAAATTTAAAAAAAAATTCTTAATAACCAACCAATATCATAATTATTCATTAATATTATATTATATTATATTAATGGTAAGTGCACACATATCTTCATTAAAAAAAAATAGAGAATAAAAAAATAATAAGAGAATTAGAGAACAATATGCCTTGTTTTTTAAGTCCCTACGAATATAGTTTTGGGTGGGCGGTCAAACTTAGTTGACATGAATTTTTTTTTTTAAATATATCAAAGTTTTTAATAATTTTGATATTTATATAAATATATATTTTAATCTAAAAATATTTTTCAAGATTTTTAAAATTGAAAAACTATTTTATAATTGGTGTATTATTGAATTGAAAATTTTATCATGTTGTATAAGGAATTGGGTGTAATGGTTAAGAACATGTGTTTCTTCTTAAAAAGTCACAAGTTCAAATCTAGAAGGGAATAAAGTATGTATACCTTTGTAAACTTTATCTAAATAGAAACTAAAGCATATAAGATAAACCTATTAATTATATGTTGAATTATTAATAACATTGTTCGAAATAATATTCAAAAACTCAATTAACTATCACACAATAACTTTTACTTGTGGCAAGAAGCTAGAGAACATGGTGGCTTTTACATGGTAGCCCCAACCAAGAGCTAGAACGTTGACGAGGGTTTTCATACTTACATGGTAGCCCCAGCGAAGAGGAAGAACATTGACGAGGGTATTCATACTATCCTTCCTCTTATTTAGCGTTCTAACGATGATTATTGCTTAAACTTATTTACAACTACATGCTAGTTCTTATAGAATTGTTTTTTGGTATCACCGTGTCCATCATTCTTCCCTACATCATTTGAATCAAAATCACTCGGAAAACTACAACTTTACTAGTAGTATTCCTAAACATTGCCTTCATAATGGTGGGATTTGTTTGAGCATATATGAAACCATAGCCTCTACCAAAAATCTTCTCGATAACATTCATAGCCATGCAAATAACGTCTTATTACAGAGCCCTAAGAGCTCTTAGATTATACTTGTTTTTGACGGCACAACCAACCAAGTAGTGTTGTGATTGTGTCCCTTGGTAATTTGCATATATATGTAATGTGCATATACATATATTTATCATGTTCGTCCTTACTTTAATTTTAGTAAATATGGCAGCTTGTAATGCAAAGCATTTGAGTATAAATATATCTTTGTAGATTTTACTAGTTAAATTATTGAGCGGAGGGGATCCCTTGTCTCACAAATAAGGGGGTCTCATACACCAATTTAATGTGCTACCGTGACCTTAAAAATAAATTATTATTATTATTATAAATAAAAATTCAAAAATATTGATGAAATCTTTTACTTACCCATTAACTCAATCAAGTCACGTCACGTCCATTTTCTTGCATATGGGATTGATTCTTGTGAAAATAATATTTAATTTAAAAAATATTTTTTTATAAAAACTATAAAATTTCACATATTACATCAGATCATTTTATTTTTTGTGAGATAATAATGACTATCTCTCGGTAACCTCATTTTTTCTACCCTTAAAATAATAGTTCTATATTGAAATGATTTCTTTGAATTATAAATTTTACATTGATTACGATTTCATTTTGTTGTTATCATCTATGATCTATGTTATATTATATGCAATATTTTTGTTTTCTAAATTTTCCAAATTATTTAAATTGCAATAAGAATATGAAAATAAGAACCTACAAAGTTACATTAATTGATCACCTAGTTATATTTAATTTACAAACTTTGTATAAATAAATAAATAAGATATATTAAAATTGACTTTCTAAACTATAGTGAGAATATATATTTTGAGAGTGGAGGTTTTCACACTTAGTCATAATTGCTACTTGAGATTTTATAGGTTTAAATTGTGTAAGAAATTTTGAAACCTCCAACGTTTCGAGTGGACACTCCTCCACCCATCGTCAGGGACAAAAGAATCTTAAGAATGGGAAAAGAGTGCCAAGAAGTGAAAATAAATAAGATGAGAGAAGAAAGATCCAAAGGGAGGAAAGTCAAATAGAAAAATGAAAAGGGTTTTGATTTAGTCAATTAGTCGTTAATAATGGAAATTAGTCATTATGAAAAATAATAATTAAAAAGGAGTAAAGTTGAGTCAATAATGATTGAAATTAATGAGTAAAGATGAGTCACTTTGTTGCACTCTTTTCCCATTCTTAAGCTTCCTTTGTCGCTCATGATGGGTGGAGTGTCCACTCGAAACGGTTGATGTTTCAAAATTTCTTACACGGTTTAAATCCAGAAGACTCAAGCAGCGAGAATATAGATGTTCACCCCATCCAATAGTCTTCAGATCAACATATGAGATAATCTTATTATTATAAATAAAAATTGTTGTTCAACTACTATGCATGGTTGGTTACTCTATAATATTTGCATTTAAACTTTATGAACTCTCCTAGTTGCATTGGAATCTTACATTCCAAAGAATTCAAACAAATATTACAACTACCATACATGGTTCCTCACTCTATAATATTTGTATTTAAACTTTATGAATTCCCATAGTTGCATTGGAATCTTACATTCGAGAGAATTCAAACAAATATTACATTACATAGAATTCAAATAAATACAACTTAAGAAAGTATATTTTGGCTTTCTAAATTGTCCTAATTGCATTGAAATCTTACATTCCAAAGAATTCAAACAAATTTTACATTAGAATTCAAACAAATACAACTTAAGAAAGTTTTTTTTTAACATACCTCGGTTATGTAACGACTTGACACATAATACAATAATTGTCTCAGTATTTGACCCATTGCTTTAAATTCAAGGACAACCTTGCATAAAGATGGTGGAACCACATTTTTTATGTAAAGAAATCATAATACAAGATCGCTATTGAAGTATGGAGCAATTTCCTCCATCGAATCCAACAAATCTAACCTAAACCTAATAGTGGTTGTAATCCTTTCATTCTGACAAATCCAAGCATAAACCTTTCAGAGATTTGTGCAATATGTAACATCCTTGTTTTTAATCCCCGGTTTAGTGATGCATAATGTAAATATGATATATGGTTGTGGGCCAAACGATGTAATACGTAAGCATTGCATATCGAAATAATAAAATTAAATGTATCGTCGGTTGTATATAGACACAAACAAAGTCACGGAGGCTAAATTTCCACAAAAGAATGGGGGGTCCAAGGTGTCCAAGGGAGGAATATTCATGTGTATTAATCCCAACCCACTTTCTAAAATTATTATCGTGTATAAACCTTCTAATTTCCTTTTGAGTGCATCAAAGTCCCAATCATTAAACACATGTAAGAGGGTGGGTGTGAAAAGTCACTTCACGTAGTTATTGAGAGCATGGGGCTGGGTACAATCAACATTAGGGAATGTGAGAGTCAACATGCATAGGTAAAAGAAAATTTTGAATGGATATTGTAGGCAGTTTTTATATGCAGTTTTTGGGATATCAAGGAGAGAGTGAGTGTTAGATCTTGAAAGAATCCATAATGGGTGTTGTGGGAAACTTGTTGGAGCTATAAATGCTTGAATAAGTAGGTTGTTAGGCCTATAGAGTGAGATTTATGTGTGAGAAGTTACCCTACAACAGTTAGCTTGTTGCCATGAGTTTTCTTGTGGTAGCTAGCATCCCTGGAGTCCTCAACAAGATATATTCCTAGCCAACATGTGATGGATCCCTAGAGGGAAGTAAGAAGGCCTAAGGGATTGCATGCAAAGAAAGGGGATCTCATTCCTTGGGTTGTACATGTTGAGGGGAAGAGAGGCGGTGGATTGGAATAGTTGTAGGAAATTCAATTTGTTGTGGGTTATATTGGGTTGTGAGTGGACAATACATACACCCTTTCTTGTGGATTCATAGCCCTAGCTTGAGGGTGAATTGTTGTTGAGATTTGGAGCAACAAATCTACAGTTGGGTGGAACGTCCATCCTTTGCAGTTGGTTGCACATATATTGATAAAAGATAAGCATTTTTATCTTCGTTTCACTGTTTTATGTATGGGATTTAATTGGTGTGCATGCTACTCTATGTTTTTAAATGAATTGATGTTGTTGTGTGCATATAAATGGAATTCCATGCATGCTTTAAAATATTTATGCTAGTTGCACAAGTTTTTACCTTGATGTATGTGTTTAATTCAAATAGGTATCATAAAATTTTGTTGGGTTTAGTAGTGGGGGCCCTACATAATCTACCTATACTTTAAGAAGCTTGTTCCACTGCACCGTGTAATAAATTTATAGAAAAAATTATTATGAGAATGTACATTACATTAATTGTCGTACCTACTTGAGAGTATCAACGTCCACCGTGTGGCATATATCCTTGCTTTCAATCTTCAATTAAACATAGCTATATGCGTAGTTTTTGGAAGCCAAGGTTTAGTGGAGTTTTCGTGGCTCTTTTTTGTTTTTGTTTTTATAGTATTTTGGAGTATGATTTTGTTTTTGTTGATATTCCAGTCCATAATTTATATTATCTAAGAAATAAGAAGTTATACAAATTGGTGACTGGTCGACCACTTGGGAAACCAAACCAAGCACATAATAACAAGTTCAGTCGGCCCCGACAGGATTTAAGTTCAAAAAATAAAACCAGTGACACTTTGCCAAAAACATTGTTTACTAGCCTATGCATACAAGTTCTAGGACCCTGTCTATGACTATACATTGGTGGGGTTGTCGCCCTGCACCTATCTTAGTTATTGAGAAAAAAAAAAAAAAATCCAAAACATCAATTTTATTGAATTGGACCTAGAGGCTCCTCAAGAGGAGGCGTTGCATCATGCGAACCAGTATCCATGTTGTGACTCGGCCCAAAACCATCCACGTTCACGCTCAAGAGACGGTCCACTTTCCTGTTGATCTACAAAATCTCCATTTTCATTTCATCCAGTTGTAAAAAAAAATCCTCCTAAGCCTCATTGCGTTCTACAAACACCTTTCCCATCATCGTTTTAAGCAACCAGTATAAGTCCATTGTTCTGGTATAGAGGGTGGCACACTCTCGGTAAGAACTCAGATCTAGAATCTACTATCCAATCTCGACATCGACTGGAGCATGGTCAATAAACCTATGAAGGACATGGGCATCGACCTCGATGAGGTCGAGCTCTGCTCTAATGTGCGAGCGAGTGTGGGCTTTATAAGCCTCAACAGTGGGGGTGACGGTGGCCCTGGTGATACACTCAACAACTCGACCTCTTCTACTACGGCCCCTTTGACGTTGTCCCCCGCAAGGCATGGTAGAGGCGAGGACTGCAGAGATAAGTGAATAACTAAGAGCCAAAGAGTGGTGACACAACGCGGTAGTGAGACAGGTCAGATGCATAGATGAGGTGAGACAAAGAGGCGACCAAGGTGTATGGCTATTGAAATGAGAGTGAGAGCTCAAATTAACCTTCCTACGGAGTTGAGAGTGGGGAGTAATGGCATCAGACAATGCCATTACTCTCTGTGAGTGCTTAGAAATCATAAAACTAGTCGGATGAATGAACGCATGCCTAATAATAATAGTCCCTGTTATCCCCATTTTGTGGGATAACTAAGGAGATTATGTCTCGAGGCCCTCAGGTTGCATATATGGAGTGTCGAGAGACAACCAACAATGTCCACTTGTACAAATGGAGACCCTTCTCACCACGACAGAGGTCAAGATTTTTAGGATGGAATCCACCACACACTGGATTTTGAAAGGAAATGGGCCTTGCTCCATGACGTACAAGTCAGGTATTGTGGTGAGTGTCATTTTGATATTTCAGGCATTTTGAGTATATAGTATCTTAGACTGCTTTAGATTTCATGATATATGCTTGGACATTATGCCTTTTTCCTAGTTTCACCTTGGTGGTTGACAGTGTGCCCTAGTAAGTGGTCTTCCTTGAGAATGGGTTTGCTACTAGGAACTCCCTTGAAGAACCATCATATTGCTCCCAACCATACTTACCTTTTTCCATCACTAAAACCCCCCATTTCCTTGTCTCTTGGGATTTTAGGGTGTATTGACCCAAGAAGGGGTTGTCCCTCATTCTATGGGAAGAAGGGGTTGAAGGACCAGAGGGATTGTTATTGGTTAAAAAGATAAAAGCATATATATAAACCTTCCATATGCTTCACCTAGGGATCCCCCAAGAAAGCAATGAAACACATCTCTGTAAGAAAAGGGGGACCCACAAGAATAAGTGATTATGAATTCTTAGGGGGTTAGTTGGAGGATAGGAGGTCTCATCATGAGCCGACCTCTTATGATCATGGGTATATAGCGGTATGACATTACCATCAGCTGGCCACCAAGCCAGGGTAGTGGCTCTCAATTGCATAGCTGAGAGAAAGGGGGTCTCATCACGAGCCAACCTTCTCATTTCTGCAAGATACTTGTGAGTGACACTGTCATTGTCTGGACACCACACCAGGGTAGTGGCCTTCAATTCGTCCTTTAAAACATGAAAGAAACAAAGAATGGCAAGAGGATGGGCTTGGAAAAAAGTGCATTGCAAACGAAGGTGCCACACACCCTCTACAAAGGCACCCATGAATGAGACACTACAACCCCTTGTATGTCATGAACCCCATGCCCAATGAGTCTTGATCTCTAATCACTTCATCCACTTCACATGGGTTAGAGAGGGATCACTTGGGAAACACTCCTTGACCTAGGGAAAGATATACCCAGTAAGACACCTCGTCAACCCTCCCATATCCAAGCTTGGAAAATCGCATAATGTCTTTGAGCACTTACTTGTTTGACACGGTAATATTTGATGCACATGATTAGGTGGATCATCTATTGATTTGATTTTCATGATAGTTTGACTTGATATCCTTGGAGGGTGGGCTTCTTTGTCTTTGCAGGACCTAATTGGTGGACCATTTTGGAGGAGCAAGCCTAGCTTGGACTTCCATGGGGCTTGAAGCCCACATGTTGTATGCCAAGGGATCGCATGCCAGATGAGAGAGACGTACCTTAAGAGGCCTAGAAGACAACCTAGAAGACATGACCTAGCCCTCACATGCTAAACGTTTTTCCTAGGATAGGCAAAACGTCATCTTTAGAGGCATGATGTCACGTAGAAGGGCTAAGGTTTGGTGGTGAAGTTATTACTCATTGACACCTAGACGTTTTGAGGAGAATGAGGCCTTGACCATGAGGCGATGGCCTAGATGATTGACATGTGGCCTTTGGAGGCCTAACAATGCTTCTCCAACACCAACGACTTACTCCTAATGTCAAAACGTCCCTTAAAGGGGTGATGCCACCTTAAGTTAGGGTTTTCTTTTGTGTAAAAGTGAATTTAAAGTTGAATTGTTTAATATTATTTGTGTAAAGGGGAAAGATTAGGGTTGTTGACCCCTAATCTTGTGGTTTACCCTAAAATTATGTGGACAAACCATGTCAGTGACATTTTGTATAAATAGAGATCATAATATCTCATTTTAAATATAACTCTCTCTTGTGAGAGTATACTTGGACTGAAATTTTTCCTATATTTGCCTATTTTCTCTCTTGTGCTCTTGTGTATGGCTACTTTCTTGGTTATTGGTTGGTGGAAGTGATGCGCTAGCCTTGGAGGGATCTTCTTTTGCTATTGTGGTGCTTTGTCTTAACATTTTTCCTTGAATTTGTAAGGCTTTTACTTTGTTCTATCATTTGTTATTCAAGTCAAGGTTATTTTGATAGAGCTAGGTGGGAAGTATAAGGGAATACACCCCCAACTTAGCCTCCATAATTTTATTCTTAAGTATTGTTGATTTAGTAAGGGTTTTACTAAGAGAAGTATAAGTGCATACACCCTCTTAGTCTAAAACCTAGCTAGGGATACTTGCCTTGGGGAGCAAGAGGATTTACACCCCCAAGGAGGTAGTACCTCTAGCTTATTATTTTCTTGACTTTATTAACCCAATCATTAAAGGTACTAGTAATCACTTGTTGCATTGGAGAAATAAATTGTTGCCTTGGTAAACGTGAAATTTCATGATTTTGAAGTTGTTCGTAGTGGAATCAAATCTATGCTATAAATGATTGCTTGAGCCATTATGGAGTTTCATTTCTCCAAGTATTTATTGTTGTTGTTGCAAATTTAACCTACAACCATTAGGGCTGCAGAAAACCCTAACCAACTCTTAAATAACTCCTAATTTAACTGTTGAAAATAACCTAAAATCGACCCACATAATCTACTAAGTACAACACATCTTTTTGCAAGTTTTGAGCAAGTTTTAGTGGTTAAATCTCTTGCTGTAATAAGAAGTTTGTTACAGCAATAAGGCTAATAAATATCATCGTAGTTATCTTTTTATGACAACCTTGATTTTGTGCTAAAGTCTTGTTATATCATTGTTGAGTTAAACTAGTTTTTACTAGCTTGTCTCATGCTTATTCAATTGGACTTTTAGCACTTATTTTGCAGCCCTTATTATCTTTTATGCGCTGATATATATCATTGATTATTGATGAAATTAGGGACAACAAGATTAACTTGCTTGTCCACCTAACATACTATACACAAGTTGTTGATATTATGGTAGCCGCGGGAGGTATTAACCTCCATGTGTAACCTTTGGCTAGAATAGAATATTCCAGAATTAAGAGAAACCCTAAACATATATGTAGAAACCCTAGAAGACAAGTTGGCTCAGTAAAATAATTAATATTAAAGTATTAGCTTCTAGAAGAACAATTAGGCCCAAACAAGTGACAAGGAGCACTATAAATAGAGGGCGCTTGAGCTCATTTGTACACACACACCTCACTTGCTCTCTCAAGTGTAGCGCAAGTTTGGAGTTGCAGCTGCAAGAATGGAAGGTAGACCTTCTGGGGTGATTCTTGGTCTCTCTCTCTAGTGCTATCTAGACCAAGATATGTGCCCTACCTTCTAGTATCTCTTGGTGGTATTATGGTATTCTTGGTAACTGCAACTACAACTACTGTAGTTGAGTATTGTTTTTGTTCTGTGGTTTCGAGACTTTCTGTTTGGTGAGCTATCTTTGGAGAAAGATGCGCTCTCTTGGTTATTTATTGGTTCTAGTGTTGCTTCCAGAATCATTCTAGCGAGCAAAGGTTATGGTGCTCGGGGGTGGATGCGTGCCTATGGTTGAGTGACAACAATGATGTTGTCTATGGTAAAATGAGCACATCGAAATATTCTAACAGGTTATGGGCCCACACTACCTTCAAAACAGTCTAACAATTGGAAGGTAGAGAGGGAGTTCTTTGTCAAGCTCGTTGTAAAATTAGTTGGAGCTGCAACTAGGGTTTTTGATTTTGTAGTTGCAACAAGTCCTAATTTAATTATTTGGGCACCTTAAGTAAAGCATTGAACCTAATTTATGGATATTATAGTGCACCTTAACCTAGCACACCCTCCTCAGCCAACAAAAATGTCAAGTTTTAATTCTTGGTCAAAGTCAAAGGTTGGTTGGTCAAAGCCAAAGTCTAAGGTTGACTTTTGGTCAAAATTGATTGTGTGGTCAAAGTTGAAATTTCAGGGTTTCTAGCTTGTTCTAATCATAGAACCTTTTTGATTCAATTTCTAACCTCTTCTTGTCAATATGGTGTCTAGTTTCATATTAGAATACAAGCTGAACGATGTTGCAAATTTCAAAGGTATGCACTTGTATATGTTTTTCATGTTATATCATCCAACAAAGCATTAATGTGTTTTGTAGGGAATGTACAAGAGACCTTGTCCAAGAAATGATCTTGGATTCAGTACATTCAGAGGAACAAGTAGTTGAGGCTCCAGGTTCCAGGTTTGATTGATCAAATGGTTAAGTTTCAATTTGCACATATAAAGTTTGATAGTTGTTATAGTACTAGTAAACACTATAGTTGTGAAAAAATCTTTGAAAGGTTCTATTACTGCTAGGTATACTTGGTTTTATGTAAGTACTATTGATATAGATGCTTATTGCAATTGTTTGCAAAATGAACCAGCATCTCCTCTAGGAGATATTTCTTCTTCCCGGGCAAGTCACCTTGGTAATTCTATAGATATGTTCTTATGAAAATGCTATTGGAAATACTTTTGTTGTTGTTGTTCTTGTTCCGGGCAGGTCACAGGCGATAACTCTAAGAAGGATCTAGAGTGACAGTTGCAAACATGGAGCAGATGACTCAATCAAGTTGTGAGATAGGTGATCTCATCAAGAACCAATTCTAAAGAAAGCGTGGAAACCAAAAGGAGTTTTTGAACATCGTTCACTCAGATACAAGAAAATAATACACCTCCAAGGAGCTCGTTGCCTTTTGTAAATCAGTCGGGATTAGGAGGGAGATAATTGTCCCACATAATCCTCAACATAATGGTGTGGCAGAAAAGAAGAACTGTTCCACTGAAGAATCTGTTAAGGCAATGATGAATGACCACAATGGGGAGAATCAACTATGGCAATTGTATATGTGTATAATAGAAGTACTAATTGTATATTGAAGAGCATGACTCTAGAGGAGGCCTTCTCCGGAAAGCATCCAAATGTTGAACACTTAAGGATATTTGGTTGTCCTGTCTATATTCATGTTCCCAAGGATAAAAGGAAGAAGTTGGAACCTTCAGGAAAGAAGGGCATATTCATTGAATATAGTGAGTCATCAAAAGCTTAAAGAATCTATGTTCCAGGTCAACAGAAGGTTGAAATAAGCAGAGAAGTGACTTTTGATGAAAATATTGTCTTCAAGAAATCTATAGAATATTCCATGGATCCCAACAATAAAGAAGAACATGAAGGTCCCAAGGAAGAAACTACATGTTCTCCAGAACATCTCAATGCAGAACCATCCGCCTTTGAAGAAGTAGTCAAGAAGAAAGAATGGAAGGAAGATGTGATAAAAGAATATCAATCCATAGTGAAAAATGATGTATGGGAAATTGTGCCTAGACCCGAAGGAAAGTTTGTAGTAACTTCAAAATGGGATTACAAGATAGAGCATGCAGTAGATGGGAGTATCAATAAATACAAGGCAAGATTCATAGCTAGAGGGTTCTCCCAACATGAGGGAGAAGACTGTGATGAGACGTTTGCTCTAGTTGTTAGATACATCTCTATTAGATCCATCATATCTCTTGCAACATCCATGGGTTGGAGTTTACATTAGATGGATGTAAAGATTGCTTTTATCAATGGAGTAATTGAGGAAGAAGTATACATAGAGAAACCTCAAGGTTTTGAGGTACACACGAGAGAAACCCATGTATGTAGATTAAAGAAGGCCTTGTATGGACTCAAGCAAGCTCCAAGATCTTGGTATGCATGGATTGACAGTTACTTGATGAGACTTGGATTTTCCAAGAGCTATGTTGATCCAAACCTTTATTACAAGGTTGTGTATGATGCACCTGTGATCCTACTACTATATGTTGATGATTTGTTTCTAACAGGTGTTGAGCCTCTCATTATTCAGTGTAAGAGGGAGCCAACCTCTAAATTCGATACGAAGGATCTTGGTCTCATGCATTATTATTTGGGACTAGATGTATGGCAGAAGCGTGGATAACTCTTCCTAGAGCAAGGGAAGTATGTTGTAAAGATCCTTCATAAGTTTGGGATGATGGATTGCAAATCCATGGAAACTCCCATGGTGATAGACCTGAGGAAGTTGAGAGACTCTAATTCCAATCTAGTTGACTCGTCCCTGTACGGACAATTGATTGACATATTGATGTATTTGGTTAACACTTGGTCGAACATTTGCTTTGATGTGAACACGTTGAACCAGTTCCAGGTGGAACCTAGACATGAGCATTGGATAGTTGCAAAGCACATTTGAGATATCTTCGTGGGACGCTAAACTATGGTTTGAGATATGCCTCAACAAGTGACGTACAACTGCATGGATTTACTGATTCATATTGGGCAGGGAGTGCAGCTGACAAAAATAGTACTTCTGGTATATATTTCAGTTTGGGCTCTGCTATGATATCATGGGCTAGCAGGAAACATAAGTTTCTTGCACTCATCACTGCAAAAGCAAAGTATATTGCAACTTGTGATTCTTGTACGAAATCATTATGGCTTCGTAAGCTGGTTTATGGACTATTTGATCAAGTTCTGGATTCGATTGTGATATATTGTGATAATCAAAGTTGTGTGAAGCTTTCAGAGAACACCGTGTTCCATGACAGGTCGAAGCATATTAAGATCAAGTACTATTTTATCCGTGATAAAATCCAGAAGGGAGAATTAGTTGTCCAATACATCTCCATCGATGAGTAGACAACTGATATTTCAATGAAGCCTCTGTCCAAGATAAAGTTTGGATACTTGAGGGACAAGCTGAGACTCATGGAGATTTCTCCCTTGGTTGAGAGGGAGGAGATGGCTTCATCGGTTGGGAGGGAGGAGATGACTTCCTCGGTTGGGAGGGAGTGTTGACATATGGCATCATGGATAGTCATTGTGTTGGTGGAAAACCATTCTCAAGGCAGAGAATGGTCCAGGCAGGATAGATTGCTGGTAGACAGACATCCTCCCTGTGGAGGATGGTCCATGTTGACAGATTGCTGGTGGACAGACATTCTCCATATGGAGAATGGTCCAGGTTGACAGATTGTTGACGTACCATGGACAATTATTCTTCTAGGACGTATGTCCAGATTAGAAGAATCGTCCAATGATCCAAAAAGGATCCAGAAAAGGCTAAGAATAACTCGTAACTCACAGAAGCAACTCAAAACGCTCAGAATGGCTTCAGTAGACGGAGAAAGGGAAAAAATTCAAAGTTCCCAAAACTCAGTGAAAATGGCATGATCACGAAGAGCGCATTGCAAGATTCCTAGAGGCGCAAACGACTCGTCAAACAGAGTTATGGTTTGAAAGATATTTGTGGTCAAAGTTGCGGTCAAACAAGGCCAATCAACAGGGGACACATCATCGTCCGTACTACTGACGTCAACATGATGTCAGCAGATGACATGGAAGATAAATGTCATCATATGGGCTACTAACGCCAACATTCCATGTGGCATCACCATAGGTTGCCACGTGTCACACACCATTGGACTTTTTAGGGGATCATGTGGATCGATAGAAAAGTGCCACATGGCACCCCTAAGAGATGCCATGTGGCACCATCCAGAAAGTGCCACGTGTCATGTAGGTTTTACTGGGTTTGACATAAACACTCAGGTGGACCAATCAGTAGATACCTTGCGACCCAATCAGCGGGCCACACGTGGCATCCTCAAAATGTCTAAGGACGACCCGTAACCGGAAATTCAAAAAAATATATGGGCGAGACCCTGCCAAATCTAGTGACAAATGCCACATATATAAGCTGCTAACCAAATATGGTGGGGGTTATAAACATAGAACTAAACTGGGAGCTCGCGGGATTTGACCTTGGGACCTCCCCGCATCCAACGCTCTAAGTTTAACACCATAACCAATCTGCCTAATTGTTCCATTGAAACATCCATCCACCAAGTTTTGTTTTAAAGCCAAGTTTCTGCCATCCACCGGGGATGAGGCGTGGTCGTACGTCTGCGGGCATGGATTTTGAGGCAAAGGATTGTCATTATTGCAAGTTGCAATGGGCACAAAAACCGAGACAAAGTTTCTCTTGGGCCTGGGAGTGCTAGAGTCAGATCAGAGCATGGAGACAATCATTTTTGGGTGATTCGACGCCATGAATTCAGTGGTGATGTCTGTTTTTTGATCTGAGCATTATTTTTACAGCTTGATTTCATAATGATGTATATTCATGTATTTTCCATGTTCTTTTGTTGAGTTAATGAAAGAGCCTACCCATTTGAGAGCAGGACCCGAAGACGTAGTCCACCAGGGAAGAACTCCGTTATCAAGTTTTTATGTTCATATCTGATGCTTATACCTCTTCATTTTAAAGTTTTCCCTTCTTTAATGGTGCACTTTAATTTATATTCATTTAATACAATTCTTTATAAGTCACGATGAAAAGATCCTGGATCATCCAGGACAACTATTCTTCTAGGACGTATGTTCGGATTAGAAGAATGGTTTGTCTCCCAAAGTTCACAGTAGTGACCAGAGTGGGGATATTGGTACAGGGCATACATTTTCCCTGAGTTCACAATAATGGCCGGAGGGAAAATGGTCCAGGATAGTCATTCTTCTAGGATGTATGTCCGGATTAGAAGAATGGTCTTGTAGCCCATGGCATGGATTTTGACATCTAGGAGGACAACCATTCTTATAGGACGTATGTCCATATTAGAATAATGGTCCTTGTAGCCCATGGTGTGGCTTGCAACATCTAGGAGGACAATCATTCTTCTAGGATGTATGTCTGTATTAGAAGAATGGTCCTTGTAGCCCATTGCGGGGCTTTCAGCATATGTTGGGACAATCATTCTTCTACGACGTATGTCTGTATTAGAAGAATGGTCCCTGTATCACTCTTTTGAGTGAGTGACTTATGCGAGACACTTTGTTGAGTGCGCTAGGTCTAGGACATGACTTGTTCAACATCATGCCTGATTACTCAGATGGAGTATAGCCTCGAGAGATGATGCAGACGATGATATGATTTGATGCCATGAGACTATTGTATTGCATGGTGATAGCTTGTGTAGATATTAGTTGATTGCAGTGGAAATTGTGTGTCTCTGGACAAGAGCTATGTACTACTGTGGTGGATGTGTTCCACTGGTAGTGGTTGTATGTCACTAGATAGTAGTTGTGCACTAGTAGGAGTGGTTGTGTACCACTGGATAGTAGTTATGTACTACTATGGATCGACATTGTTGTGATCTATTGGATGGCAATGTAGTAACTGTGTACTACTACTGGATTGCCATGGAGACTACCAGTAGTGTTGAAGGAGTTTCCTAGGTTGGTGTGCCAATCGGTAGTTGGAGGTGATTTCCATATAGATGGATAGTGATGATGATGCTCGTGACTTGATCTGCGTGATCATGAGATAGCATGTGTGGCTATGATGATGCTACATGTAGTATGGTTTGCAAGACTATGTGAGCCTTTCCCATACCATGTGAAATGGATGGATGTGTTTGAGACCATTACAGTTAATACACCCCTAGCTAGGAGGGAGTGTTGATATTATGGTAGTTACGGGAGGTATTAACCTCCATGTGTAACCTTTGGCTAGAATAAAATATTCCGGAGGCAAGAGAAACCCTAGAAGACAAGTCGACTCAGTAAAAGAATGAATATTAAAGTATTAGCTTCTAGAAGGACAAGTCGACCCAGACAAGTGACAAGGAGCACTATAAATAGAGGGCGCTTGAGCTCAGTTGTATAGACACACCTCACTCACTCTCTCAAGTGTAGCACAAGTTTGGAGTTGTAGCTGCAAGAATGGAAGGTGGATCTTTTGGGGTGATTCTTGGTCTCTCTCTCTAGCGCTATCTATCCTAAGATATGCGCCCTAACTTCTAGTATCTCTTGGTGGTATTATGATATTCTTGGTAGTTGCAACTGCAACTGCTACAATCAAGTATTGTTTGTGTTCTGTGGTTTTCATACTTTCTGTCTAGTGAGCTATCTTTGGAGAAAGATGTGCTCTCTTGATTATCTGTTGGTTCTAGTGCTACTTCCATAATCATTCTATCTAGCAAAGGTTATGCTTCTTTGGGGTGGCTGCGAGCTTATGATTGGGTGACAATAGTGATATTGTCTATGGTAAAACGATCACATCGAAATATTCTAACACAAGTGTGGATTTTCTTGTGTCTCGGGCGGGTACAATAACTTTTGCAGGTACTCAAAGACTTGGAAACTTTAAACCACCCAGAAACGAGTCATCAAATCCACTTTTCTCTTCCATCATTGACCTTTAGGTGGATTCTTCTCTTCCTTCCCTTCCATTCATCTCAATCCCCCTAGGGTCACTGATATCGCCTCTCTAGAGTGACCTGGTCACCCTTGAAGCATGAGACCTATATCGAGGTGAGATTGGGTATATTGTCCCTTAGTTGTCGTTTCTTGGTGGTTGGGTGAGGCTTTTCCCAACCTACAACTTGTGCGATAACAGTCCCCATGCTCGGAGTTATGCTTGGCGGTGGGGACGAGTTAACCTTGTTGATGTGAGCTCGTGGAGGTGGCAACATGGCTGCCATTAGAATGTATGATGTCACCAAGTGTAGGGGGGTCATCTGGCGGTGCTTGTTGCCTGCTGCACTTTCCTAACACCCCATCTGGGTGGTATTTTGGAGTATGATAATATTTTTTAAAATATTTTTATATTTTTTCAAGTAACAACTCCTGAGGAAAACCCTTGGGTACCTCCTCTCTTTTCGAGGATGGTACCCAAGGTAAACACTAGATTCTTCAATGGTCAATAACATGGCTCAAAGCCTTTACAACAATTTAATCATAATGAGCTCAACATGCCATTTTTACGGGAATAGAACTTGGGCAGGGAGGATAACACTCCAACCCACAACCACATGAGCTAAACCTAATTGACATTAAAATATTTTTATATATAAGAGAAGCACGATAAATTTGTATCCATGTCATAAAATTTATTTTCATGTTGGTAAATTATAGGTTGTCTCAATGATTTTAATGTAACTATAAAATATTTAATAAAAGTTTTATTAAATATCACCTTGTAGTCACATACCCACACAATCCACCATATCATTAATTCATATGTACAACAATGCCCAATATAAACTTTTATAAGTAAAACAAATCAAAATTGAAGGCATGTGTCACACTATCCATTCAACTAAACTCATGTATATTCCAATTAGTTTATGTACATGTACATATGCATTTATTCATTACTAACTATGCTACATCCCAAAGAATGATATATATATAGTTACAAGATCTAAAATAGAATTCAAATCCTTCACAAGATCTAGGATATACTCTATAATGTAATTATAGACATTGCTTACCTAATTGTTTTTTTCCATTGTGTTATTATAGGCATTGTTTGCACATAGCCTGATGGGTTAGCTCGAGTGGATAAGTGTTATGGTTATTATGAATGAGGTCTC
>ML832714.1:0-28878 GCA_009831015.1 Picea engelmannii
TTTGTATTCTACCAATGGTCCTAATATAACTGCAGGCTTCTCATCCTGCAAGTTAACTCAATTTGATGAAGGGGGATAAGATTTAGGATGCAACATTATTGAGATAGATTTCTTAAATTCCTCATTTTTCATCAATTCTAGTAGTGGGACATGAATATTTATCTTCTGGATTTCATTCTCAAAATTAAAATAGGAGTGGGGTTTTTGGATTTATTTTACCTCTTGAAGAAGAGCCTTGATAATGGGCTGGTTTTTTTGTTCTCCTGTTTCTTTATTTGGTGCAACCACAACCTTTGAAGGAGTATCTGACTTTTTAGGCTGAGTAGATGCACTTGGTTTTCCATCCTTCTGTTTTGATATAAGATTATAATTTTTTTGAGCTTCATTGACTTTTTCTCCTTTACTTAACTCATTCAACTTATTGCACATTAAAGACTCTTCATAAGTAGTCCAGGTTAAATGAGGAGAGGCAACTGTATCCCCTAAATAATGAATTTATTGGTCTACCTCCTCATTATTACCTTCATCATCAACCAAATTCTTCTATAGAGGAGTTTGAAATTTACAATCCTCTCTATTTCTCTAATCTCTCTGCATAATTTGAGGTGTATTATTCAACCTTCTAAACTGATTTATGTTTCCAAAGTCTTGCGTATTTCTATTATCTTGTCTCCCTTCAATATTTAACCTTTCCATCTCTACAGATGATGAATTAAACAAATTTGTCGATTCATCAACCTTGGGATCAATCCCTGAAGAATCTAAAGATGATTAATCCCTCAACTTATCTTCTGCTAGTATATTTGATTCAAACTCCAGTGCAACATCCTTCATATGGGCCAAGGTTGCAGACCTTTTTTCTATCAACAAAATACAAAATTCTAGGTCAAAATCACTTGCATAGGTTATTTTAGCAGAGGTGTTAGTGGGTTTAATCTCAGTGGGAATTTTTTTGTACATCTTGTTAAATTGTTTTGAAAAATCAGACATATATTCGCCCTCTTTCCTTTTTTAAGCCCCAAATTATGTAATGTAATAGAATAAATATTTTTTGTCACCCCAATGCCTTAAAAAGGCATCATCCAGGGCCTCAATTCCAACTATTGATCCAGGAGATAAACTTCTAAACCACTTACGGGCTTCTCCATATAGGATTTGCACAAAGACTCTCATCCAAACATCTTCATTTTCAATATTCAAATTATCCGCATAACAGTAAAATGTAGCAATGTAACATACCCAACCATGCACAGGCTGGGGTATGCTAACTTCAAGCCCGCCCTTGGACTTCTTTCTCTTACTGATACATTTTTAAAATTTAAGGATGCATAAAAGGAAAGACTTTAACGACATGCACAACACTAGTCAACAAGCATGCATAGTCTAAACATTCAATTAAACGATAATTAAATATACAATGGAAATACATTCATATACATGCAAATGATACCATAACAAAGAGAGCTTATATTTATGAAATATGACACCAACTGATTGTAGACCAAGGACGTTCCACCCAACCGTAGACAATACTGTTCCAAATCTCAACAACAACGTCAGCCCCAAGCTAGGGCTATGAATCCACAAGGACGGTTCCAGAGTTTTACTTGGCTTCCCAAACTAGTCAACACCCAAGCTCTAACAGGCTTCCTAGCTCTCACAACAATCCAAGTACCCATATCTCTTCTACCCATCTTTCACCACCTGAGAGAATGGACCTCCACCCTTCTCTGCCATGTAGTCCCTCAGTAATTCCTTCTCCTTATTCGGGATCCAGTGCAACTGGTCCAAAATCTCAATGCTGGAACACTTAGGACTCACAGCTGTGAGCACCGCTGGACACAGGCCAACACTTCTTAGACATGTGGGCCTCAAATCACAGTTGGATCACTCCAACGACCACTACAACCAAATATCTCGTGGCTAATTCTTCGGCAGTTCGGTTCCCTTTCCCAGTCCAAGACACAGATGAGGATGGATCAATGAATGGGTAAGTGGGTGCATGGAAGTGCATGAGGGAAAGAATGAACATATAGGAAATCAGCGAACAAGGCATTAGTCTAACCCCCCCATCAGACCAAAGGCAGGTTTAAGTAACCTCATTGGGAATCAAGAACCTCCTGGCCTTCCCCAAGAATCTCACATAACCGATCCCCTCCCTTATACAAAATGGTAATTAAAATAGGAAATAAACACTTAGCCCCTAAATCCCCCTCTCTTGTGGAATCATATCCCCCTATAACTCTATTCCTTGTCCATCTAGCAGCCAACAATGTATTTATTATTAATAATGATCAAAACATTACATTTCTTGGGCATACTGGCCCTTTAATAATTTTTTGGGCACCCTGGCCTCTCAGAATTGTAACAATACATTATTTAAAATGGGGGTTCGAAACCCGGGGTGTTACATCCCCTCCCCCTTATTTTGGCACCGTCCTTAGTGCATATACAAAATAGAGATCAAAATATCAAATTCATTCAAAAGGATGTGGGTAATCTACCCGCATGGCATCTTCATGCTCCCAAGTAGCATCGTCAGGACCGTAGCAGGTCCACTGAACTTTTACTAGCTCTATAACTCAATTTCGGAGCATTTTTACCTTTCTGTCCAATACCCGTACTGGCTAAACCTGAAAGTCTCCCTCAGTCTATACCTGAATCAGATGCCAATCAATAACATGGTTAGGATCATGTACATATTTTTTTAGTAAATAGACATGAAATACATTATGCACATTCATGGAAGCATGCAATGCAAGCATGTATGCAATTGGCCCTATTCTGTCCAATATTTCAAATGGACCATAGAATCTGGCTGCCATCTTTGTACAACTACCCACTTTAAATTGTACATGCTCCCCTACTTTAAATTGTCTAGCTGTCTTGTTATTGTTTGCATAGAATTTTTGTCTATCCTGAGTTGCCTTTAAATTCTTCTTGATCTTAACCACCTGGCCTGCCATGTCCTTGAGCAACTCCAGCGCAAGTACCACTCTATCTACTGGGTTGTCCCAACTTACTGGAGTATCGCATTTCCTACTATACAAGGCTTTAAATGGGCTCATTCTCAGTGAATCTTGATACCCATTATTATATCCAAACTCAACCAAGTGTAAGTAATATTCCCACTTAGATGGCTTATCCATCACATACATTCTCAACATGTCTTCAATTATTCGATTGACCCTCTCTGTTTGCCCATCTGTCTGGGGATAATACATTGTGATAAAGTTTAGATTTGTGCCAAATCCTTTAAACAATCCCCTCTAGATATTAGAGGTAAACTTTGTATCTCTGTCTGAGACGATTGTCCTAGGTATCCCATGCAACCTAGCAATTTCCTTCATGAAAATTTCTGCAACATTAGTTGTTGTATGCGTTTTCTTCACTGGCACAAAATGAGAAGCCTTTGTTAATTTGTCAACCACCACCATGATTGAGTCATGTTTCTTATTCATTCTGGTTAATCCTGTGATGAAATCCATGGTGATCACTTCCCATTTCTTCTCTAGGATTGGCAATGGATGCAACAAACCCGATGGGTGCCTATGCTCATCCTTCACCTTCTGACATTCCATACATCGAGTGATGTAATCAACAACATCCTTCTTCATTCCCTGCCAAAAAATATGGCTTCTTATTGTTGTAATTGTTTTCTGGTAACTAGGATGTCGAACATAAGGAACATCATGCATTTCCTTCAGTACCAAATTCCTCAGTTCTTTGGAACTAGAAACATAGATTCTATTTTTATGCATGAGTAATCCATCTTCCTTTATCTCACACTCCTTTATTTTATGTTGTACATCTCCTTGCTGTAAGTTTTCCTTTACCTATAGGTAATGCTGGTCTATAAAAAGACCATCTAAAATTTTGATCTTCAAGTCTGACTGATGCATATTGACAGTAGTAGCATGCATGATATGCACTCTCCTACTAAGTGCATTGACAACTTTATTCTCCTTCCCCTTGATATGCTTGATATCGAAGTCATACTCACTTAAAAATTACAACCATCTTGTTTCCCTGGCATTCAAGGTTGGTTGTTCAAAAATATACTTCAGGCCAATGTGTTCTGTCCTTAATTTGAATTTCTTCCCATGAGATAATGCCTCCACATCCTCAAGGCGTGAACAATGGAAGCAAGTTCCAAGTCGTGGGTGGCATATCTCCTCTCATGTTCCTTAAGCTTTCTGGACTCATATCCAATGGCATGTCCATTTTGCATGAGGACTCCCCCAAGTTAGTCCTTACATGCATCTGTACATACCACAAAACTTTCATTTGGGTCAGCAATCTTTAACACATGTGCACTAGTAAGTAATTCCTTCAACATATTAAAATTCTTTTCACACTTGAGTGTCCATTCAAATTTAGTTCCCTTCTTTTGAAAAGAAGTGATGGGATGAGCAAACTTAGCGAACCCTACTATGAAACTTCTATAGTAGCCAACTAATCCCATAAAATATCTGACGTTTGACACATTTCTGGGTGTTTTCCATCCTCTAATGGCTTCGATCTTCTCTGGATCTACTGTTGTTCCCTGCTCTAAAATAATGTGTCCCAAGTAATGGATTTACTTTTGATAAAAATAACACTTACTCAACTTGGCATACAACTGATGTTCTCTCAGTACTTACAACACCAGTCTTAAGTGATGTTCATGCTCCTCTTCAGACTTGGAATATATAAGTATGTCATCCAGGAATACTATGACAAAATTATCCAAATAATTTTTGAATATTCCATTCATTAAGCACATGAAGACAACTGGTGCATTGGGCAGTCCAAATGGCACCACTAGAAATTCATAATGTCCATACCTGGTCCTAAAGGCTATCTTATGAATGTATTCTTCCTTGATTCTTACTTGATGGTATCCTACCCTTAGGTCAATCTTTGAGAATATATTTTCTCCTCTTTGCTGATCAAATAGGTCATCAATTCGCGGTAGAGGATACTTGTTCTTTATAGTGTACTTGTTCATCTGTCGGAAGTCAATACACAACCTCAAGGTTCCATCTTTATTTTTGACGAAAAGTACTGGTGCTCCCCAAAGTGAAACACTTGGACGTATGTACCCTTCCTTCAACAATTCCTCCAACTGCATTTGTAATTCTTTTAACTCTGGTGTGCTCATTCTGTAAGGTGTTTTTGACACCGAGGGAGCTCCTTGTACTAAATCAATTGAGAAATATATCTCCCTTCTTGGTGGAAATCCTGGTATTTCTTGGAAAACATATTAAAATTCTTGTATTACCGAGAAATCTTCAAGGCTTGGCCCTTTTGTATTATCTGGATCTTCCACATGAGCTTCATACAATTGACATCCTTTCCTAAAACATCTTTTTAGTTGTAAGGCTAAAATCTCCCTCATAGCGATGGGTCTTGGAATTCCTTTCACAATGCTCTGTTTTCCATTTCTATCAAGACATGTAAATGTCTTGTTATGAAAATCTAGGACAACATTATGCTTTTCCAACCAATCCATTCCAATCAAAATATCATAAGACCTCAATGGTATGATATTTATATCAATACTAGTATTCATGCCATTAAGACTTATGGAACAACTTCTGACCATATCATGGATTCCAGTGGCTAACTGAACCAAACTTGCTTTTCCAAGTTTAGTTTTCTTCAAATGTAATCTATCCACTATCTTAGGATCAATGTAGCAATGAATTGCTCCTAAATCAATCAAAATAGCAATAGGTTGATTTATTATCTTACCTTCCACCTCGATCATATTGGACTGGTACTCTGCTTGTCGATCATTTAAAGCTGCATAGATTCTTCCCATATCTTCGACTGTTGTAGCCTCTTGGATGTTGTGCACAATATTCACTCCATCTTTTATGTGTGGGAAATCCTTGTACAGGTGATCTTCCTTTAATTCCCAACATTGGATTGGTGGTCTTCCCCTTTTTCCCAAGGAATATTATTTTTTGAAATCTCCCTTAGCATACTGATCTTGATGATTTCTATTAGGCTTATTCCTATTGAAGGGAGGTTTGAATCCTTTCCTCCTCTGATCAGACTTCACATTCTTCTTGTCCTTCCAAGATTTCTGCAGGGATTCTCTTCCCTGGCCTTGCTCATACATGTATTTAGCCTTCCTGATGGCCTCAGTCAAGGTATTGGGTTCATCATACTTGATATTTTCCTTATAAAAGGCTGGAAATCCACTTAGAAATATCTGTATTTTCACTTTCTCATCACCAATGAACCTGACATACTTTAACAATCCCAAAAACTTCTTCTCGTACTCTACCATAGTCATGCTTCCCAATCGGAGTTCAAATAAATCCTGCATTTTCTTGTCATAGAAGTGCTCTGAGAGGTACTTCTTGAATTGATTCCAATTGATCCTACTTTAATTAACATGTTCCACTTGCTTCAGTTGGTCCCACCACATTTCATCTTTCCCGTGTAAATGGTAGGTGGCAATCCTGGCTTCCAGTTTGGACGAATAGTTATGAAATTTAAAATATCTATGGAGTCCAAGCAACCATGCTTTGACATCATCTGCCCTTTCTCTTTCACCGTCGAAGGAAGGTGGCTTGAGCTTCCTCATCTCTCCTTGCAAACTATCTACCTCTTGTTTCCTTCTTTGGTGTCTGATAGGAGACACCTCTAGACTGCTTACAGGATCATCCACTGCATAAAAGTTTCTTTCTGAGTAAGGAGGTGAGTGGTTTCCATGAGCTCTGCTATCACTTCTGGAATAACCAACTCTTCCACGGTCATCCCTTCTTTCATGGCACTTTCCTTCTTCCTCTTGTCCTAAGTTTGATACCTTCTTCATTTGTCTCTGCAACTGATTTAAGCTCTGCAACACTCAAGCATTTATCTAACTTTTCTCTCTCATCAGTCTCTTGTTGTCTGCTTTGTAGCTCTGCACTTCCATCTTCAGGCTCCTTACCGTTTCTATTAACATTTCATGCTCTCCTTTTTCCTTGCGTCCATTGGAATCTATCTCTGCATTACCAAATTTGGTATTTTGGCCTTTGGCCTCCTTATCCTGACTGGAGGCTCCCTCACCTTCTTCCATTTCCTCAATATGCATCCTGAGTTGATGTGTTGAAACCCCTTAGTTCTGCAAAATGTGCAAGTGACCATTTTGTTAGAATTATGCATATGATAAAAAAAATTGCCAAACCATGCTACAAGTATCTTTATTTTTTTTATTCATGGAGATCATATCCCCATTCTCTGAAAATAACAATGTCCTGTTATCCTTGGCTGTCATAGAATCTCATCCTGCACAGGCACTTCCTTCAAACCATCCTCCCAGGTGACCACAACTAGAAACCATGGCTAAATACTTCCTTAGGAATTTTTTGTGTCAAAGACAACCAATTCGGCCCTTAGCCCTCCTTCCCTCAACTCTCAATCTACATATGACCATGACCATGACCCTGCACTTAGCTAAAAAAGCGCTTGTCCAGGCTTTGGGACTTCATAACTTTTAGAAAGGACCGAATCAACGATCATCGTCTTCTTTCACAATCAATGATCGAGATCCACTTTGGGACTCCACGCTTCAGGAGTCTCAACTTTCCTTGCTTGCCTCCTCCCATAACGATTTTACCCAGAGTTCATGATCTTCCAATGGGTGTTCTCCCACAGATTAGCGGTTGTGAATTACTTCGGCTCTTTGGGCTTCAAAAGTTTCAAACTTTCCTCTTGCACTTTCTGCCGGAGTGCTTTCACCCGAAGTCAACGATCCTTCGACGTGTGTCTTCTGGAATCAATGGTCGATACGTACTCCAGTCTTCGGGCCTTCGGGAGTTTTCGACCCAAATCTACCTATCACATATTTCCCCTCTGGAGTGCCCAGTCTTCGGACTGCATGATCTATCACCACGTGGAGAAATACTAGAAGTGAACATGTGGCCCAATCAAGCAGGTGACACATGTTACGTTCTAACTGAATTTTCAATACTCCAAATGCTCAAAACTTACTAACACGTGGCACACATTCCATATGTCCACATCATCCCAGGTGATGTCCACAAGCCACATCACTTTAATAATTCTAGGGTCCACATCACCTCTAGGTGATGTCATTGTGCCCCATCACTTCGACTCTTTGGGCTTTGGGACTTCGGGAATTTCTATACTAGCACACTTCCAATTTTCCCAAACTTTGAATTCCTGAACTGGCCAATCTATTGCCATGTGTCCTCCTAAATTGGATGACTAAGATTCACTTCGGGTCTTCACCCAGAGTCCACATATATTTACCGTGTGTCCTCCTTAATATGACAGTTGAGGCTTACTTCGGTTCTTCAGACTTCAGAAATCTCAAATTTCAAAACTTATCTGGCCCCACTAGCTTTTATCTAAAGCCCTGGATCTGGTGACACATGGACCTCGAAAGATCAATGGCCGAGATCCTTTCGGGTCTTCAGGTTTCATAAATCTCAAACTTCAAACCCCTTGAAGTACATATGATTCTACTACATGTCCTCTTGAATCGGACGGTTGAGGCTAACTTTGGTCCTTCACCCGAAATCCATAGATTTATGCCACGTATCTTCTAGATTAGACGACCTATATTCACCTCGGGTGATCCAACGCTTGATATTTACTCTGGAAGATCCGACGCTTGAGATCTATTTCAGATGATTTGACGCTTGAGATTTACTCTAGACGATCCAATGCTTGAGATATATTTCAGATGATCTGACACTTGAGATCCATTTCGAATGATCGAACAATCGAGATTTACTTTGGCTCTCTGGATCTCCGGGCTTCGGGAGTTTCAAATCTCAATTGAAAACCTCTCGAACATATTTCTCCAGAGTTACTAATCTGTTGACACATACCTTTTGGTGATCGATGGTCAGGATATACTTTGGCTATACAAAGTTTCGATGTTTGATCCCTAACATGTCACATCACTGCATGCCTTTCAATTTGCGAGGGCAGGCATCGACGGTTTGGAGTAACCCACTTTTCACCCCACAATTCTCCTGATGCTAACATGTAATCCCCTTAGGGAAACTGTGGTTTGGATTGCGGGACCACCTTGGGAAATTATCTCCCATGCAACTTAGTTCCTCGCAATGCCTCCTGTCCATTGATCTCACTCTCTAATGGTATTCGACAGTAGTGACATTAACCCTTGCTTCCTTTTCATCAGACGACCCCTGTTCGCCTGTCCTCTAATCCAACGATCCCAAATCTCTCCAGATCTTATAGTGGCGATGACTCCCAAATTTGAAGGGGACGGTCACGATCCTTCGAACTCCTTACACGGTTCTCTGGCATTCTATCTCCTGTGTAGATTCTGCAATTCCATTCCTCCTAATATTTTCAACTTCGCGGTCAGAGTTTGATCTCGACCAAGAGACTTTGACCAATAGACCCGGCCCATACCGACCCAGTGTTTAAACCAAAAGCTTTGATACCAAACTGTAACATACCTAACCACCCACAGGTCGGGGTATGCTATCTTCAAGCCTACCCTTGGACTTATTTCTCTTACTGATAACTTTTTAAAATTTAAGGATGCATAAAAGGAAATACTTTAACGACATGCACAATAGTAGTCAACAATCATGCATAGTCTAAAGATTCAATTACACGATAATTAAATATACATTAGAAATATATTCATATACATGCAAATGAAACCATAACAGAGAGAACTTATCTTTATTAAAGATGAAACCAACTGGCTACAGACCAAGGACGTTCCACCCAACCGTAGACATTACTGTTCCAAATCTCAACAACAACGTCACCCCCGAGCCAAGGCTATGAACCCACAAGGAAGATTCTAGAGTGTTACTTGGATTCCCAAACCAGTTAGCACCCAAGCTCTCATAGGCTTCCTAGCTCTCACAACAATCCAAGTACCCAACTCTCTTCTACCCAGCTTGTACCACTCAAGAGAATGAACATCCACCCTTCTCTGCCACACAGTCCCTCAGGCAGTCCTTCTCCTTATTCGGGCTCCAGCACAACTAGTCCAAAATCTCGATGCTGGAACTCTCAGGACTCACAGCTATGAGCAATTCTAGACACAAGACAACACATCTCAGACATGCGGGCCTCAAGTCATGACTGGATCACTCCAACTACCACTACAACCAACTATCCCATGGCTAATTCTTTGACAGCCTGGTTCCCTTTCCCAAGCCAAGACACGAATGAGGATGGATCAATGAATGGGTAAGTGGGTGCATGAAAGTGCGTGAGGGAAAGAATGAACGTACAAGAAATCAACGAACAAGCCATCAGTCGAACCCCCCCATTAGACTAGAGGCAGGTTTAAGTAACCTCGTTGGGAATCAAGAACCTCTTGGCCTTCCCCAAGAATCTCACGTAACCGATCCCCTCCCTTAGAGAAAAGGGTAATTAAAATAGGAAATAAACACTTAGCCCCTCAAGCCCCCTCTCTTGTGGAATCATAGCCCCCTATAACTCTAGTCCTTATCTGTCTAGCAACCAACGATGTATTTATTATTAATAATGATCAAAACATTACATTTCTTGGGCATATTGGCCCTTTAATAATTGTTTGGGCACCCTGGCCTCTCAACATTGTAACAATACATTATTTAAAATGGGGGTTCGAAACCTGGGGTGTTACAAGCAATATGTTATTCTGCAATAATATCTTCCTCTGCAGTAAATTTAGGCATGCAATTAAGGTAATATCCTTCTGGGAGAGCATTCATGGGTTGAGGAAGCACTAATGGTGCATAAATAATAGCAACAATGGCATCCATTCTGTTCTGAGGAGGATTAATTCCTTCCATTTGATTTGGAAAAGGAGGACTCTGTCTCTTGGGAGAAGTAAGATGTGATTTTGCAAGTGAAAATGAAATATGTATAATAAGAAGTTTTGAAAAAGGAGGAATATGAGGTGGAGAATATTCAGACTTAACAAAATATTTCTTGGACTTGGGTATAGTTGAGGATATTTCAACATAAATTGAGGTTCTTTCTTCTTTAGTTACATGAAATATAAATGAATGAGGAGTTAGGGAACCTAAGAAATGGAAGTCTTCCAAACTTTCAAGTCTAAACCACTTCACAATTTCAAGAAATGTAAGAAAATAAAATCTTTCTAAACTTTCTTCTTTCAATTTAGGGGAAAAAAGTGTCTATTCAACGAGAAAATATTCTAATTCTAACTTGACAGGAGTTTCAGCTATAGGTAAATGAGGAATATCAAAAACAAAAACTGTTGTATGGAAAACAGAGTCCAGCAGGTCTCCAGAAATACTTGAAGATTTAGAAGAGGAGGCTCCTTCCAAATCTTTTCCCTTCCTAATGATTTTTTTTGGATCAAGTTTAGGTGTATCCAGAGGTGACTGTGGGTCATCCCTCCTATGTCTTCTGTTAGGAGACACAAATGAACTTTGGAGTCGCTAGGTGCACTATGCAGTCATTCTGTTTACCGATTTCTATACAACAACAAAACTAGTAGTGTCCTTGTTGTACATACCAGTAAAAGATATTCAATTCACCTCCTCAACAACAACTCCAAAAATGTTAGCACTAGAAGTCTCACCTAGATTGATTTAGGTGTGAGCCTAATACCCATCAGAAACTTTGTAGTTTTATTAAATATAAAAATGTTTTTCATGTGTAGCAAATGGGTGAGATACTCAGTTTATAATATCAACACAAAATCTCCATGAAATACACACCAACAAACAAGGCTTTGAATAGCTTCAAATCAATGTTTAGAGATATCAATAGGAATATGGAACACTTAGCAAGGGATATGATATACATGCATCAGGTTACATCAAGTAGTTCTAAAACACATATAGTAGAAAGATCATTGAATAAGAACCTCCTAATAAAAAAGAGAGCACTTGGATCATACTTGCATCAATTACAAAGAATACATCATTTAATGTAGTAAGGAACAAGCATAATGATGAACCATTCATCAACAACTAACATCAAAGTAAGATAGAAACACATATGTGACAGTAGAAGAGGAAATTGATCATTCACTATTAAAGATTCTTGAATCCGATACATACAATCTGGAAACTCTGTTTCAGTTGAAAAATAAAGATAAGAGACTCACTGTCTAACCATTCAAACCCTCTGATAGAGTTACAATTCATATTAAATAACAAAACTTCCAAAAATATCTCTACAATTCATCACCTAGCTTCTACATAGGATCCTATGCCTAAGAGAGGCGTGGCACTAGGTGCACAACAAAAATATAACAGGAATGTTATATTCCAGGAAAATGTTGGTTTCATTAAAGGCAACTGCTGAAAATTCGATGCATGTGGTTTAATTGAAGGTAGATCCTTGAGGAAGGTGGACCTTGATGTGTAATTGATCTTTCAGGAGATTATCTGAACTCAATTTGACATCTGGCAGTCTTCATCAACTCAAAATCCTCGTGACACCCAATTCACAACACCTGTGCTAAAAACTGCCCCAAAACAACCAGTTCGAAATGTTTGTGATAACACGCACTTCGAACTTTCCTGTAGGTGCATTTTTACATCCAAAATGATTTCAATTGTTTAAAACTTGCACAAAAAGTTGGGAAACCCTTCTAGAACCTGCTACAATCTTCTAAAACATGAAGTAACCTTTGCAGAAGTCATATGAATATGGTAACCTCAGTTTAAGACAAAATCATTACTCAAGATATAAGTATGTGCATAAAAATAAACCATGGAAAAAATGATGTTGATGTAGAAATAATATTCTGTCTTCATCTTTTCCTGGTGCTTCTTGTAGTAGCCACACAAGCTAACATATCCACATTTCTTTTTGCTACCTGCCCCTTGAAGGGATGCAATTCTTCTTTCAACCTCTTGATTTCAACTTAGCAAGCTCTTTTCTGCCTATACACATTCTTGAGCTGCCTATGCAGAGGTAGAGACATCTTAGCCAACTATCTTTCTTTATCAATAGTATTTTCATATAAATATAACATATTATTCAGCTTGATTTGGGCCTCCAGGTTTTCCTCCTTCAATTTTTCATTTTCAGTTCTTGTATCCTTAAGTGTCCTCCTGAGTCTTTTGAAAGTAGGATTACTTTCATGAGAAGGGGAGTTGATCTCAATAATATCTATTGGCTACTTGGAAGGTTTATTTTTATCCTTTTACTGAGATGAGGCTTTTGATGTACCTTCTTCCATAGGAATATGTTGCTTAGTTGTTGATCTAGTGAAAGGTCTTCTAGGCTTGACCGTTTTTGCAACAACATGTGGAGAAAAGAAAAGTTTCTTACCCTTCAGACTCCTTATTTTACTTGATGATATCTCCATAGGTGTAGGTTTTTCCACAGCAGAAACTTCTCTATCAGGAGGTTGTGAGGGACCAAATTCAACTATTTTATCAGTAAATTGAATGGATTTATCCCTTCGATTCATCTTCCTCTTTTTACTTGACTCTGGGTGTACAATCTTCTCAGCATGAGTAGGTGTTTGTCTTTTTTACTGTGGTGTGTGACCAACATCTGGTTGAAAACCTAATGCAGCTAGGAAAACCTCCCAGTCAGTATTGGTCTTCTTCAAGTCTTCCAATAATAACATCTTGATTAAGCTAGAGTGAAAAACACTAATATCCACCTTCTTAGATTTATCTTGGACCTTATCTGGCATCTTGCCAATAATCATGAACAGATAAAAGGGGAGGTTCATGAAATTTTCCCCAGTAAAGTGTCATAGAAATATGATATGGTATTGATAAACCATATTGAACCTTCCTTCACAAGTGAAGTACCTCTAAATAAATCTGAGCATTTTGACAAAATTCTCCAACATTTGACTTCTTGGCACTCCCTTGGATACGTTGTCTCCTTGATATTAAGGTTTTAGGAATTCCTTGGAAAATGTAGAATTCAAAGACATGGCTTTAAACCATTTTTCACCACAAGTAGGTATCTATGTGGCTATAGAAATAGATTGCTCTGAGACTTCAAAATCTAGTTTCCCCACCTTAGTTTTTGTCCCACTGAAATTAAGTGCAAACTGTTTAGAAACCTCAAGATTTCCTCTTTGAATTCTCTCACAAAAAATCAAGCAACCCACTCTCTGAAATGCTTCCTTGAAAAATGGTTCAGAATTTATAAGATGCATGTCATGTGGCTCAACCCTGACAATTTATCCCCTTTTTTGAACCTTATTACCTTTTTGGTTGTCCATGATAATTGTTTTGAAAACCCTTCACCCTATTATAACAATTTGTTATCAGATGTATGATGAAAACAAGAAAATTAGGGTTTTTGATTTGAATTTTGCACAATTAAGGGTTTACTGAATGAGATATTCATGTAGAACAACAATGTGAGAATGAAAGGACTGCAAGTAGGATATGAGAGGAAAGAAAAAACTCCCAATATGGATGAGGTTGCAGTCAGGAAAAAATTGTGGAAATTCTGTGTAAAACAAAGGATTCGCAACGTGATCCTTCAGTTTGCAGTGCACGATTGAGTTTGCAGCACACACTTTTAGACTAGGTTTTAATGCAAAAGTTTGTAAAATTCCCAAGTATGAAAAGGAAAATGAATTTGAAAAATATAAAACCTTAGACCTGAGTGAAATCACAGTCATGGAGGGTTTTCTCAAGTGATAAAACAGAGGGTTCACAACACAATATTTCAATGCACACAGTTTGCAACACTAACAAGAAAATGCAGTGGATAAGGTCATGGCTACAAGAACTACCTGCAAATCAGTCTTGTTGGTATAAGGCATGAAACTTGGATTTGCAAAGGTTTAAAATACCAATACTACAGGTTTTGACCAGTGCAATAATTTTGCAGTGCACATGTTATGCAACAGTTTGTAGTGCACATAAAATCACAGTGACTAGAATCCAATCTAACAAACCTTCATACAACACAATTGATTGTTAAAAGGGTACCTGGTATAACTGAAGATTCAACCATTGTGTCATAATTTAAACTGGCACTTTCTTGGATGCTTTTAATCCACCTTCATCTTCTACAAGCAATTCACAATGCCATAATTCAAACCAATTTGTAGCGTGCTATATTCAAATTGAAAAACCTGTTTCTTGAAACCGACATGAAGAACATGATGAATTAAAGGCACTAAAAATAATAAGATATCCCTTGAAACATTTCCAAGGCACAACTATATTTGATTAGTGCATGAGATACTTTCTTGATTTGTTGCGCACTTTCAGGTGAGTTTGCAGCAAGTCGACTTAACACTTGATTTGACCCTCAAATGGTTGAGAATGACATAATGAACCTTTGTACACCCCTTTGATACAAGACACATGATAATGATGAATTTTAAGACCAAGGGTGTGACCAATACTTACCCCTATTTCTCTTATGATAATGACCACTGTCATGACACCAAGACTCTTGCATGGACTAAGGTTAGATTTATTTGCTCATGAAAGAATCAAACATAATTTATTAACATAAGACATGACTCAAAAGCTAAAAATAAAAGACCCTATTACTCAAACCTAGAAACTTAAAAATTTTGACCCCTACATATCCTATGTGATAACAGGTGGAAACCCTAGGGAGGAGTATGCTAGATACACCCTCCATCATTGCTTCATCTCTTTGTTAAAGGTTTTAAGTCTTTCTTTTTGCAAGGGTTTCTAGGAGGAATATGAGTGTGTATACCTTCCTAGATTTATCCTAAGTTTGGTTGGAATACCCTAGGGAGTAAGAGGGTTTACACCTCTAGAGTTGTTGATCTAGATTTTACTTTAAAGACTTTATCACCCAATTTTTAAAGGCATCAATCTGAAGTATTTTTTCATTGCAGAAACAAAATATTTCATTGGGAAACGTAATTTCTTGTCGTATTAAATTTTTGCAACTTGGGTTGTGTTCCTTTTGCTTAGAGAACCTATCAACCATTAGGGAATCCCATTATAAGGGGTAGTTCTTTCTGTTATTAAAAAAATACATCTTCAGCTATTAGGGTTGCAGAAACCCTAATCTAATTTCTTTAATAACTCTCAAATCAACTGCTGGAACTTGCCCAAAGTTTGCACACTTAAACTTCTTGGTCTAGTGTAGTTTTTGGCAAAGTTTGGAGAAGTTTAGTGGATGATTTTCTTTCTGTAATAAGTTTATTGTTACAACCATAAGGATTATATATATTTCTGCAGAAAGTGTTTACAATAGCTTTATCTTTTCATGCCAGCATCTTGGTCTTTAAATATTGAGTTTTACTACTGTTTAGCTCGTCTATCTCTCGCATCTTTCACTTGATTTCTAGCACTTTTTTAGCAGCTTATTGTGCCATTTTATTGATGATATATATTGTTACTAACAACTGATATTAGGGATATCAATCTTAATTTGCTTGTCCAATTGGTTATATGGCATCATATTATTGGTTTTCTTGTGTCTCGAGTAGGTAATTCACTATTGGCAGGTCACTTAACACATGTGGAAACCATTGAACCTTCCCAAGACTCTTTCCAAACATCTTTGTACCACTCATAATTGACCTTTAGGGACATCCTCTTCATATTCATCTTTTTTCATCTCATTTTCCCTAGGGTCACCTGGATTCCCCCCTTGAGGTGACTACCTCACCTCTAAAGTGGCGGGGACACCTGCCTAAGCTGAAAGTGGGTAGTTTCCCTCCTATTTGTTTCCAATTGGTGGTTGGTTCTAGATTTTCCCAACCTACAACTTGTGCGATAACAGTCTCAACTCACCGACATGTTGCACTTTCTACCATAAAGTGCCTCAAATGGGCTCATCTTTAAATATGTTTGATATCCATTGTTGTAAGCAAAATATACTAAGTGAAGGTAGTCTTCCAATTTGGATGGTTTATCCATCACATACATCCTGAGCATATATTCAATTACTCAATTTACCCTTTCTGTTTGTCCATCTATCTCAGGGCGATATGTTGTGCTAAACTTCATATTTGTTCGAAATCCTTTGATTATCCCTTTCCAAATGTACGAGGTGAACTTGTAATCTCTGTTAGAAACAATTATCTTAGGTACACCATGGAACTTAGAAATTTCATGCATGTATATTTCAATAATGTTGGCCGCCTTGTGTGTTGACTTCACTAGAATAAAATGGGCAACTTTAGTAAGATTTTCCACCACTACCATAATAGAATCATGTTTCTTAATAGTCCTAGGAAACTTAGTAATAAATTTCATGGTCAAAACTTCCCACTTCCACCCAGGAATGGGAAAATGATGTAGCAAACCAGCTGGATGTCTATGCTCATCCTTGACCTTTTTACATTCAAGGAACCTAGCAATAAAATCAACAACCTCCCTTTTCATTCCTGGCCATTAGTATTGCTTTTTTACTGCAAAAAATTTCTTCTAGTAGAATGGATGTATAGAATAAGGAACCTTATGCATTTATAACAACAAAATTATTTTTAAATCCCGATCATTTGGCATGTAGACTCTCTGTCTATACATGAGAATTCCATCATCTCTTAGCTCATAACCTTCAAACTTCTGTTGTGATATACCCTGCGATAAACTTGTCTTTATGTCCACATATCACTAATATAATTTGGAAACCTCTAAAGTTATTTCACACAAATCCAATTTGTACATGATTATAGTTGCAACATGCATCTCATGCACCCTCCTATTGAGTGTGTCAACCACCTTGTTCTCTTTTCCTTTGATATGATTTATATTAAAGTCATACTCACTGAGGAATTCTAATCCCCTGTTTTGTCTATCATTTAAACTTGGCTATCCAAACAAATACTTCAGACCACTATGGTTTGTCCTCAACTCAAATATTTTACCCATGAGATAATGTCACCACATATTCAAGGCATGCATTATGGATACCAATTCCAAGTCATGAGTAGCATAGAGACTTTCATTCACTTTTAAATTTCTTGATTCGTAGCATACCACATGTCCATTCTGACTCAAAAATCCATCGATCCCTTCCTTTCATGCATCCATGTACACAAAAAAATCTTCATTTGAATCAACAATTCTCAAAATTGGCGCACTTGTCAACAAAATTTTCAAGTGTTGAAAACTCCTTGCACAATCCAGTGTCCATTCAAATCACATACCTTTCTTTTGCAAGGATATAATTGGATGCACACTTTTTTAGAATCCTTCAATAAAACTTATGTAATAAACTGCAAATCCCATAAAGGACCTCACCTCGGCAACATTTCTTGGTGTCAACATTTCCTCAATTCCTTTTATCTTTTTTCAGATCCACAACTATTCCCTCCTTAGAAATGATATGACCCAAATAATGAATCTGTCACTGGTAAAATGAATACTTGTTCAAATTTGCATAAATTTGAAGCTCCCTCAATACTTGAAGTACCATCCTCAAGTGGTGTTCATGCTCCTCTTCAAACTTTGTGTAACTAAGTATGTCATCCATAAATACAATGAAAAACTTATCTAAGTAAATTATGAAAACTCCATTCATCAAACACATGAAGATAGTTGGTTCATTTGACAACCCAAGTGGCACCACTGTGAACTCATAATGTTTGTACCTCATTCTGAAAGTATTATTGCTGATGTAATATTCCTTAATTCCCACCTAGTGATATCCAAATCTAAGATGAATCTTTGAAAATATCTGTGTGCCCCTCAACTGATCAAAGAGATCATATATCATTGGAAAATGATGCTTGTTTTTCACTGTTACTTTGTTCAACTGTCTGAAGTCGATACAAAGTCTCAGTGTACCATCCTTCTTCTTCATGAAAAATACTGGGGCACCCCAAGGTGACACACTTGGGTGTGTATACCCCTTCTTTAGAAGCTCTTTAAGTTGCATCTGCAATTCCTTCAGCTCTGGCATACTCATCCTATAATGCGTCTTGAATATGGATGTTGCTCCCGACATCAGATTTATAGAGAAACCAATATCTCTTTTTGGTGGAAACCTCAGTATTTATTTAAATAAATCCTCAAACTCTTTCAATACTTCACAGTCTTCAACATTTGTCACTTTATCCTTAGGTTCCTCCTCCATGTTCACTGCAAATACTTGACATCCTTTCCTGCAGATTTTCTTCAATTCCAAGGCTAAAACTTCTCTGATAGTTACAAATCTTGGAATTTCTTGAACTGTCCTTAAGCTCCCTTCATCATCCAAGCAATTAAATGCCTTATTGTAATAGTCTAGGACAACATGATGTTGTTCCAACCAGTCCATACCAATGAGACAATTGTACAAGCCCAAAGTTATAATATTCAAATCAACATTTGTGTGAAATCCATTTATTTCCATTGGACATGCCTTAACCATCTAATTCATTTTCCTTTTTTCTTTTGTAGCTAACTGTACCAACCAAGGTTTTCCAAGATTTCTTCTTGAAAATAGAAATATTTCCACCATCTTAGGATCTAGATAACTATGACTAGCTCCTAAATCAATTAAAATAACAATGGGTTGGCCATTAATCTTACCTTCCACTTCAATCATGTGCAACTAAAACTCAACTTGCTTGTTATCCAATGCCATGTAAATCCTAGGTACATTTCTGCCCATGTCCTCAACTGTTGCAACTTATTGCACACTGTGCACAATCCTCAATTTTTCACCTCTTTGAGGGAAATCTCTGCGCATATGATCTCCTCCACAACCCCAACATTGAATATATCGTTTCCATGGATTTTTCCCCACTGTCTCTGTCATTCTGGGATCCTTGAGAGTTGGTTGTCCTTGCACGGTATTTATGAAAAACGGTGGCTTAGCCCCCTTCTTCCTCTTCGCCACCTTGATTTCATCTTGTATTCCCAATCCTTTTGGAATGTTTGTCTTCCCTTTTTCTGATCGTAAATACACTTAGCGCGCCTTATGGTTTCCTCCAATGTCTTCGAGTCATCATACTATATCTTGTCACTGATAAATGAGGGCAACCCACTCAATTACCTATGAATTTTAACTTTCTTATCCTTGATGAATGCGACATACTTCAACATATCTAAGAATCTACTTTCATACTCATCTATTGTCATACTCCCAATCTTGAATTCAAAGAATTCCTTCATTTTATTTTCATAGTATTGCTTGGTTAAATATTTATTTTAAAAATACCTCTTGAATTCCCTCCAAGTAACCTTCTTCTCATCAATGTGTTGCACCTATACAAATTGATCCCACCACATTGATGCTTTTCCTTTGAGATGATAGATGGAAATTCTTCCTTATGCCTGTGCAGAATAATTATGTAGTTTGAAGTGCTTCCTCATACCTAGAAACTAGGTATCTGGATTTTCATCCTTCTTATGCTCATCGTCAAAGGTAGGAGGCTTGATCTTATTCATTTCTCCCTGTAGCTTAACCACCCCAGTCTTTCTCTTATGCTTTCTGATAGGAGATGGACTTGAGCTACTGCGCTCTTTCCTAAAAGAATGTTTTGGTGAGTGAGGTCGATGCCTACCAACACTTCTTGCTTCTCTTCTTTTCTCATCATGAGACCTGCGAATTATTGACCTACTTTTCTATGTCTCCTTATCCATTTTATTTTCTATTATGTCCAGGATTTGCATCAATTTGACATTGAAGTCATCTTGCTTCTCCTTGGATTTCATAAGCCTTTCATTATCAACTTTATAACTTTGTACATCTTTTTGCAATCCCTTTATAGTTTCTACCAATTTTATGTGCTCCTCCTTGGATTTTGTACCATCAACACCCAAACCAACACACAAATCCCCAAATTCATCATTAGGACTGTAATGTTTTTGTGCATCTTGCAAAATGTGCAGACAACAAGATTTGTTAGGTGAATTCATGAGACAAATTCATGAAAAATCTGCACCATTTTGTTAGAATCCTTTCTTCTGAATCCCATGTGCGTGCTGATATTCATTACATACCAATGCACAATGTCAATTTTTAACATATACACCATGTATTTGTATTGTGCATGAATCACAAATTGTTTCTGCGCAGCTCCAAAATTTAGAGTGAAAACCCATGCACCATTGTTTACTGTGCAGTTCCAGTGCCACACCCTACAATATCCAACATTTAGTGCGCACACTTACACATTCTCATTTTATGTGCACCATGGACACACTATAATTCCAAATTTGGCCAATTACCAGTCCGAATTTTTCCTTAAGTAGAACTCGGTCCATGTAGGATCAGTGTTGAAACAGAATCTGTGATGCTTCTTGTTGACCTCTAGTCCATACAAGTCTAGTGTTGAACCAATAGCTCTGATACCAAACTGTAATGTCCTCAGCCACCTAGGCTAGGCCACATCACATAATCTCAACTTCTGTCGCTCTGATACCAAACTGTAACATCCCCACTATTTATCAAATTGTTTTGATACCATAATGTAACATCATTCAACTTACTACTGAACAATGCTAATCCAAAATACATTGTGCCGACTCTACTCTATAACAAAGGTCTGCGCAATATTACTTGAGGTAACGCGCTCAACTCCACGCTGAGTCATACCACACTAACTTACAACAATGAAAGTAACACAAAACAACTACGCAGAATCATATTGAACGCACAACAATACTCCGCACACAAAAAATCTGGCGTCACACCAATTCTGATTTTCCTTGTGCGCAGGGTCTATTTCCCTGCAGGCACAAACAAATTCTATCCTCTTGTGCACACATGATACTTTCCTGTGCACACAAATAAAAACCTTGCCTCGAAGACTCATGACCAATATCATAAGTTTAACTAAATAGGAAAAACTATCAACATTGTCATACTTATGAATGATTGCAATTACCAACTATCAATACCATACTCACATGTGCAAGCAGCGTTAAACAAAATAACAAAAAATAATTATATGCGAAAACATACAAGAGTTAATGGATATCAAACATAGATAAATAAGCACGCAATAAATGAAACAAGCACATAAATAACACTTATCTTTTATGAAAGTCACCAACAACGCGAAGAACTCAAATGTTCACCCCATCCATAAAATCCATTGCTCATAAGCTTTCAACAACATGTCAGACCCGATATGGGGCTTAAATCCACCAGGGAAAAAGGGTTCCTAATGCCAGGATAAGGTTTGAAAATCAAAAAAATTTCTCATTCCAAGGTGCCACTGCTGCAACTAGTCTACAATCTCTCATTCCCCATGCACCTATCACACCCAAAGAAGTGTGCCCCTTCTCTGCCTAACAATCCCTCAGTTGCCCCATTTCCCTTCTAGGGTGTTATGCGGAAAATATCTCTATGGCTAGGGGTAAACCACAACAGACGGAAATGGCTTCAGAAATCAACTCTAATCTCAGGTATGCTATATAAACAAATATTCTAACAAGACAATATAAATATCCTACCTTGTCTAGACGTTCGATGAAGTCCAATGTTGAGCACTTGAATCAAAGCAATACACCTGCAATTTGTCCTCAACAACCAAGAAACACAAGAATATGGTGATAATATATAATGCTAGCACATTCAATAGCATAATCCATCAACATTCATAAAAAATATGCCCATGGAATGACAATTCAAATATTTTCAAGATACTAATTGGAGGAGAAAAGAGTATTTCTATTAAAAGTAATTAGCAGAAGTGAATGAATTACAAACTTCCGTGTCGGCACAGTTCAGAACCGAGAAACCAAGTCACTTCCAGCTGGGCATCCACCACTTCAATCCTCCACCAAAGGCAAGATCATATAAGAGAGACAATGAGGTTCTCAATCAAGTAGGGAAGAGATTGGGGGCTAAACAATGTGTTAAGACTTAAAAGGATAAAGGGATGCAAACTCAATATGAAGTGAATAATTTCTCCAAAGAAAATTTGCTCTCAAAGTTGAATTCTTATCCTCTTTTCCATAGCTCGGATTTGGCCTATTTATAGCCTTCAAGTGGAATTGAAGGGACGATTCAGAATGTTTCCAGTATATGGAAGGTCAAGGATCATGGATCTCGTGACATGACATGGAAACCCGACACCATTTTTTTAATTTTGGGCACAAAACCTGATGTACGTAGGCTGTAGTGGTGCAACCTGCGTATACGCATGTTGTATAATAGTTAGGGCACATATATGTGGGAAAATACTGTTTTTAGCTCGAGGATTTGCAAAAAGGGACTTCAAGTCTACATAGTGAAATTGAACAAGGCCTTTTGAGCAAATTTGCATAGGGTGAGGCAAATATTGCTATAATAAATGCCCCTTAATGTGTGAGTTTAGAGGAGTATATGCGATGGCCAAAATACATTATAATACCCAGAAGAGGAGTAATGGGGACCCATCTGGACGAACTAGTTTTTCATGAGAATATTACATTTGTACCGACTTTGCGCACATGGATGCCAATTTGAATTACACTATAGATCCATGTGAAAATAAACCAAACAGTTGTTCATGGACATGAGTAGGCAATACAAAAGGTGGCTACATGCCAAATGCTATCATAATCATGAACATGACCCAGTAAAACCAGTCTCAAAATCAATCTGAAGATATCTGTATATAATGGAGTACAATCTGATCTCCCATGATTATTGAAGTCACATAGGTATTGGTCCAATGAAAGATAGAAACAACTCAAGAAAGCTGTGACTATGAATTGATGTCTTCAAGTCTTCTACACGATCTACCAAAGGTGCAAGTCTACATTGTGTGAATGAAGGAGTTGAAGTTGAACACAATGAGACTTTGTTTGATTACCGGTCATTAAGGTATACCGTTAACAAACGTGAGACAACTTACCAATAATGAAATTAGGTATCAAGGCATCGAGTACATTCTTACAAGTGTGAATAGAGGTTTCGGGGTTGAACACTTGAATAATCCATCGATGAGGAGACATTGATGTATTCCTAACTGTCGATGGTGAGAGAACCTACCACTAATGATTGCAAGCCTCTAGGTACTCATAGGACTCTACGTCTCTTCTCCAGAATAGATGAGCTGAAGACGATGGAAGGAGACCTGTTGAAAGGAGAGAATTGAGGCATCTTTCATCATTCAAAACACAGTGCAAATCATGAGCTTGATGATTTGGAGGAAATCAGATGAAGAACATGTTCACAAACCAACGACTCTATGCATCTTTCCCGTATGCCAGATGCAAGCGATACACGAAAAAGACCCTCTGAATAGAAACCAATAAGGAAAAATGATGAAAAAGGAGAGGAAACCACCAATAAGTCTAATGGAATCCAAGACACTAAACAAATCCCAATTTGTGAATATATTTATTTCCATCGAACACAAGGGAAACCACCCAATCAACAACCAATGATGAAATGTCGACTGCTGGGTTCAAGTTTACCTACCAATGATGACAGTAGGACCAGGGTGCACCATAGGAATACAACTTCATGTGACTCCGAGACACACTGAGGGTATGGCCAACATGCAAAGTCAAGAGTTCTGAGGAATGGATGACACATGTTGATAGACATCCTTTAAAAAAGAGCATGAGACATATGGAAGACTCTAGCATAATAGACTTAATGATGAAACTTTGAGATGCAGGAGGCATCAATCAAACTCTCCATAGGGACTGGAAGAGTAACCAGTCAGGGGAGTAAACTCTTTGTAAAGATATCAACTTCCTAAGGTCATGCTAAACCCAAAATTGATGACACGTGGACTCAAAAATTTTGTGCTCTGTTCAAAGGCGACACGACTGTTACCAATATAAGATAATATTATTTTCCTGCTCATCTTTTTTTTTGTTTTTTCATATTCAAATGAATGCTATTATACAGGGGAGGAAACGAGTGTCACAGGTAAGCAATCTAGTTCTAGCAGTAGAACATACCTATGCTCAATGCAAGGAGGTGCGTGTGGGAGATGGACACTCGGGGGAATGTTTCCTCTTGGGTATAGGGTGTCAATCTACAAAGGATATAAAAAGGTCTCTGCTTGGATGATGATGCAAACTACTGAGATGAAAGGCTTATAACTCAAAAGAGAGAACCAACAATAGGATCAATACTGCAAGAAAGAGAATGAGATGCAATTACAACTTGACGCCAAAAAATGTCCTTTTTTGTAATATTAGTCTACTTGGTTTGAAAAAGGGATAAACTTGCACCAAATATACATCCTTTCAAATCCGAGTTACAAGTGTGAAAGAGACAAGTTCACTCGAAAATATTTTCAGTTTTTGATAGAGTAAAAAAAGAGCTTAAATCAGACTCATTGGGGGGTTTCTAGGCGGCATGTCATGGGGGAGGCCAAGGATCCCATGCAAAATTTCTGTGAAAGGTCAAAAACTTACGAATAACTGACACAAGCTTGGGAAAACCCAAATATTTCCAAGTTGAGGAGGATAAAGTGCTAGCGGAGGTTACCTTCTCAATGATATATCGGAGAACGCCTCTTATTTGAAAAGGCGTAGGAGAAGGAATTTGATGCCCCACAAGACCATCCCAACCAAAGGGAAACTCTCCAAGACTTGGAGGGAGAGTACTCAGGGAGAGTAAAACTCTCTCTTGTTCAGAAGGTACCTGGCTAGAAACGTTAATGACATGGTCGAAATATGTCTCACTCCTTAAAACATGAGTGGGTTTAGGTGATGATTGCATCAACATGACTATTGTGTCAATCAAAGGAGAAACAAAGTGTTGGGAAACCAAAGACGACTTAGAAATCGAAGGGCCCCTAGGAAAGGACCACATTTCTTGTACCACAATAGTAGCAGGGCACAATCGAGTGAGGTGATCTCCTTTGCAAAGCCTACAAAGGAACTTGGGATTACGTCTTACACGTCTAGGATTCTCAATCGTATGAATGCCCCCAATTTAATTCACAATGGCTGGTGACATTCTCTCAATGTAAATGGAAGAGGCTGGTGGTTCATCCCCCACATGATGTACAAAGGTTGGTGATGAGATGTTAGTATGACTCATGGCGACTAGAGTTGTGCCCCCAACATTGTTGGCATGTTTTACAGGCAGCGTATGCTTGTCATTGATGGCAAGTACAACAGGGATGATGGCTTGAGTACAACAACAATGATCAGCAACGCAGTGATAATCGGGGAAGAGAAACAACCGTGATCGTTGGATCAAGGAGAACCTGCACGTTCTTTAAAGTGAAAGGAGTAGCAGGCTCACAAAATCCCGAAAGAAGGAGGACCGTCCATCTTCAGACATGACACGTGGGGAAAGATCGTCATTTCGCTGACTGGAGAGTCAAAGGAACGGGGTTCCCTAACCTCTCGAAATCGTGATATGAAAAATCACAAAATAATCTGAGTCGTCAGATCAAGGTTTGATCTGGACCGTTGATCCTAGTCCATTTCGGAGTTTCGCAGATCGAGAGTTGGAGATGTCAAAGAATATTAACCACAGGAATCTCGAAATTGCGATATGTGAAATCATGACTTAATCTGAGCCGTTAGATCAAGGTTTGATATGGACCGTTGATCCCATTCCATTTTGGAGTTTCGGAAATAGAGAGATGGAGAAGTCAGAGACTCTCAACATTAGGAGTCCCAAAGTGCCAAAATGCGAAATCCCAAAACAAGACACGTCAACAAACCACGTCAGCTAAGAACATGTGGCACAACTAGGCAATGACAAGTGTCAAGCTGATTCAACATTTCAGGCACATGTAAGTCACGAATCAGAGTGACACATGGCAGTTATTTGACACATGTCAATCCACGTGTGATGTCAACAGGTTTACATCACTTCGGAGTTTCAGAAATCGGGAGATGGAGATGTCAAAGAACTCCTACCATAGGAGTCCCGAAATCGCGAACCCCGAAATCGCGATATGTGAAATCATGAAGACATCAGGACCGTCGAATCACTTAGAGTGTGGACTGTTGATGCAACTCCATTTCAGAGCTTTAGATATCGAGACATGGAGCGTCAAGAGACTCTACCATTTGAGTGCTGAAATCCTGAAATGCCGAAATGTGAAACACGTTTTGGCTCAATCTGTGGTCGCATCCATTGGTCACATCGGCGGAAGATGAAGGAAAGAGCTAGTTCAGATAAGCTCCATTTCGGAGTTTCGGGGATCGGGACATGGAGCGTAATGAAATCATTACCACGGGGATCCCGAAATGCCGAAGTGAGAAATGGCAAAGTAAATGCAAGTTTCTATGAATTCAATCCAACTGTGCAAGTGAAGTTGAACAAGATCGCAGGGATACTTTTGTGCCTCGCAGTGTAACTTCTAGAAACCATTGATGGTCTCTGCCATAGAATTTGAAGAGACCTTTGTGTGATCGCCAGAGAAGATGAAGAGTCTCTAAGCTTCGTTCAATGAAGAAAGAAGATTCTTAGGGGGATTGACAGATGGATGAGCGTTGAAGTCTGTAACTAAAACATAAGGCATAAGCTCGATTGTGCTAGAGAAGACGAGGAGTCTCAACTACCAGAGAGGTTGAGGAATCTCAGTAGAACACCTAGTGATGATGAACGCGTGGTGGGAACCACCAGAGAAGCTGAAGAGTTGCAATGACCAGGAAAAATAACTCGAGATGTGGAGGAGATTGGTGGGGGCGTGAGCATGCAGAGGCATGAAAATATTGCATGCACAAGGAGCACAGGGACTATAAGAATGTGGAACAAAGAAGAGATTGGGGTTGTTGTCGCTGTGTAGGATAATTTAGGTGTGTACAAGGAGGCAAAACGTAGGAGCAGAAATGCAATATTGAGGAATGGTGCATTGAAGGGATATGGCGCAGAGAGCGTAAAAGGAAGAATAACAGAAAGTGCTAGGGGTGTGCAGAAGACACTGATTCAGACAGGGCAAAGCAGTGTAATAGAACAACAACAAGGTTGGTAAGCCATTGAATAATTTTATATCGCTATAATAAGTTTTAGTAATGAAGAATTAATAATTCAGGGTGGTTGGGAGGTGCTAGGGAGGAATGGTGTCCTCAAAGGTTCAAGTGGGTGCTTGAACACCGGGAGTTGGTGTTTCCTTCTAGTTGGTGCTAGAGAAACCAGGGACTTGGTGCTTCCTTCTAGTTGGTGCTAGAGAAACCAGGGGGTTGGTGCTCCCTCCTAGTGGGTGCTAGAGAAAACAAAGAGTTGGTTCTCTTAGCAAGTTGCATCTTACAAAAATAGAGGTTGTAGCCTCACAATGAGTTGGTGCTCATGTATGATAATGTAAAGAATCTAGATAATACTTATCATATAAAGAAAAAGAGGATTTTACCCTGTATGGGTTTCCTTAGGAAATATCTGTCTCTGTGTTTCTCATATATGTGACTAATGCGGAATGTGTCAACGTTTATTTCCCTGCATGATTGTCATCATCATTGAGTGCCTTGTAAAGTTTTTTTTAAAAAGAAGCATAATTGTTTAAGCATGGTAACAACTGATTCACCCCCCCTCTCAGTTGTCCAATGATTGGTATTAGAGCCGGTCCCTTTTATCTAAGGGTAGATCCTAGAGCTTAAACATGTCAAGCCATGAAGGAAATTCAACCAATAAGGCCCCTCTGTTCAATGGAACAAACTTTGCCTTCTGGAAAGTTAGAATGAGAACCTACATCATGGCTTTAGGTGCAGATGTCTGGGATGTGGTAGATACTAGTTATGTAAAGCCAGTTGTGCTAGCTAATAAGGATGACAAACTAGAATTTAGCTTCAACGCTAAGGCTATGAATGCTATCTTGAGTGGGCTTGCAGAATAAGAATTCGTAAAAGTTATGAACCTAGGAACTGCCAAAGAAATGTGGGACAAACTCATTACCAGTTATGAGGGTAATGAGAAGGTAAAGGATGCAAAGCTTCAAACCTACAGAATACAGTTTGAACAAATGAAGATGAAGGAAGATAAAACTGTTGGAAAATACTTTCTCAGAGTAGAAGAAATGGTAAATGCAATGAAGGCACTTGGTGAAACAATTGGGGAACCTTCTTTAGTTCAGAAAATCTTGAGATCTCTCCCAGATAGGTTCAACCTGAAGGTCTCTGCTATAGAAGAACTTAATGATCTAAAAAC